>JAJMCZ010000241.1:17500-24856 GCA_030573245.1 Ascobotryozyma americana | reverse complement strand
TAATTCTAATAGTATGGACATTATGTCTACCCCATCTACGCATTCGGCAGACAATTCATTTCTTTCTTCTACTGCAATTCGTGCTACAAGTATGACTACTCCTTTTCAATCTCGTGATAATAAATTATATTCGCAGATTCTTACAAATTCCTCAGGAGGAAATTCTGCTGTTTCTAATCATAGTAGCATGAATAATAGCGCAAAGAGTCTGAAATTAAATAACAATGGTTCAAATAACTTTAACACTCCTATTGGACGATCGGATGCACTCAAACAATCATCCTTTTTATCGTTATCTTCTCCTTGGGCAAACAGTTCTCCTACGCTACCAACTTCTTCAGTATTTCCTTCAGACAATAATTCATCCTTTCCACATCATAATCATTTATCGAGTTCTGGAACTCGTTACCGTACACATCAGCACACAGCATCTATGCCATCGATTAATGGGTTTCAATCAAATTCGAGTTTGAGTTCTAATCAGTCTAACTTGCCTCTAAACATTCCTTCTCACATTGCATTTAATGGCTTACCAGTTTCACCAGCAAATGCCACTAATGGTATTAATAATACAAGCGTTAACACTAACATTATCAATAATAATAACAATAATAAGAATAATACAAACAATAATAACAATAATAATAATAATAGCAACAGTAATAATCATAGTAATCATAATAATTATAATCATAATAATCTTAATAATAGTAAGAATAACAAGAATAACGTAAGTAGTTCTAATCAATCTCACGAACATTTACGTTCTCAATCTAATATTAATTCTCATTCGCAGCCGTCTCAAACACAGATACAGAAACCTGCTCATAGACGTACACTTTCTCCGCGTTCTGCTGAAAATACAGGTATTTCTTCTAATAATTCATTATCTTCTTCTCACTTATCTACTCCTCATTCTGACAGTAATGGGGTATCCACAACATCTTTAAATTTAAATTTTAATACTCCATCGAATTCGATAACTGGAAACTCAAACAATACTCCAATGACTGGTACACTTAGCAGTGGTGCAAGGCGGACAGGTTCAAGACCTCCAGAGGATCCTACAGATCCTGAATTGTTAGCCGATATTCCAGTATGGTTACGTTCACTTAGACTACATAAATACTCTGATAATTTGAAAGATTTATTTTGGTGGGATCTTATTAAACTTAATGATGCAGAATTAGAAGCTCGCGGTGTAAACGCACTAGGGGCTAGAAGAAAAATGCTTAAAGTTTTTGAGCAAGTTCAAGAAGCAATCAAGTCAGGTAAACTTACTCCTGGTTCTAGCGATTCTCCTTCTAAATTAGAACATTTATCGCAAAATAGCCAGAAATCTACATCGCCCAATACAGGTATTGGTAGTGATGCTAATATTTCTAGTTCTATTGCAGATTCTGATAAAATTGAAAAGCCTTCAATTTTTATAAAGGATATTAAAGAGACAGAAGTTAAGTTGAACATTTCAAAGTCTCCATCTGCTGTTGTTTAAAAAAAAAAAAAAAAAAAAAAAAAAAAAAGGATATATAAATATCTTTTTTTTATGGGGATGACATAATAAAATACTTATTAGTTATTATTTATCTAAGATATTTTACAAGAATTTCGACATTAAGACTGCATATACAAAGATAATTTTTTTTCTGGATTATATTCATTGTTGACTTTTTGTGGTTTATTTATTTATTCATTGTTGTTTTTATTTATTTATTTATTGTTCTCTTATTGGTTTATTTCTTTTAAAATTTCTCATATAGGTTGGATAGGAATTGTCGTTTATTTTTATTTTATTTTAATCTACATTTTATTTATTAATGATTTAATATTATTTATTTATTTATTATGGGAATTTGAAATTCACACTAACTTAGACTTTATTGCGGTTTTGAGTTTCAATTGTTTTTTATTATTTTTATTTTTATTTTAATTTTCACTTTTTTAATTTTTGTTGCATTGCATATCTAGTAATATTTGGTCTACACTCTAGCAGGAAGCGATATTTGTTTATTTATTATATATATTTATTATTTATACACCGTTTACTATTTATATTTATTTATTCTGTATACACCGTTTACTATATCTTTATTTATTATTTAGTTGTATATTTATTATATTTTATATTTTAGGATACTTTTTTATGTTTAGTTCACTATTTTTCAATTTACCTGGAACATTTTTTAGTTTACTTTTTAATTTTACATTTGTTTATTAAATCTAAACGTATAATAAGTATATGTAAATACATATTTTTTTAGGATATTTTTTAAATTATTATTTTTTGTACAAGTGTAAATATATATATATATATCATAAGTAAAAAATCTATTAAAATATACTCCAATAAACACAACATAATCAATGCCATCTATAACAAAAAGGTATTCCTAATAGTGGAACAATGAAAAAAAAAATACAAAAACAAAAGTAAAATTAAAATCAAAATCAAAAACAAAAACAAAACGAAAAAAAAAAAATTAAAGCAAAAGGAAAACAAAAACACCAGGGTTAACATGAACCTTAAAAAATAATTATTAAACGGTAAACAAACAAAAGCAAAAATTAAATTAAAATATTGTAAGCTTTTTTTTTTCAAATATAAAAAAAAAATTAAACAAAAAATATGACAACAATCTAAAAACCCACTTAAATATGTCAAAAAAAAAAATGACAAAAATAAAATAAATTAATATAAAGAAAAGAAAGATAATGAAAATAGAACTGTCATAATTAAATTTATTTCATGTATTAGAATCTGAATAAGGTATTATTTCAAGGAATGGAATCTGGATTAACTATATTATTCCAATAAGACAAGTTAGTTTCAACTGTAGAGAACGTGAAGGACAATTCAGGAAAAACCCAACATAAAGATGCAAAAATTGAATGCGCAAATGTATTAATGAAAAGAATTTGTGATTTTCCAAGTAGTATCTCGGAATTAGGTGATAAAGATGAATTATTATTAGGTGATGTATTCGATGATAAGTTAAAAATTGAAACCAAATCAGAAGATTCATTGATAGAAAATTTTTCTGAAATATCTTTTGAAAATAAAGATGTGTCCCTAGAAATTAAAAAATTATCCTTTTCAAGAGTCATCACATTCTCAAATTCTTTACCATACGCTATTCCCCAATATTTTGAAATTAATAAAGGACGTGCAACATTTGAAATATCAGAACATTTTATGATAATAGAAGCTAATAAATTTCTTAATTTTGAATAAATTGGTAAAGACATTGCATTGAATTTATCAGTTTCCTCATTATAAAGTTTTGCAACTTGTAAAATATGTGTATTTTCACAAGTAAATTCTTTAACATAATCGAAATGCTTTTCCATATCAGTTGCATAAATAGACTTTATAATTAAGGATTTTAAAGTTGGGTATGATAATATTTTTGGCCAAAATTGAGAAAGAAAAGAAATAAAAGAAGAAGCATGAAATGATTCTAATACGGATTTTTCATTATAAATTTGTGAAATTTTTGAATTAACTGAATTTAAAAATTTATTTGTTAAACCTGGATGGCCAGTATCATGACCAATTGATGCAATTAAAAGTGCAAGACAATGTGCTGGTTCCATGAACGAAGCAGCAATAAAAGGTTCTTCACAGGACTCTTTTATAATTTTGGGTTGATTATTAGGAATCGAATCAGGAGAATGAATAAAATATTGATAATTTAGAAGCCTTTTTGAGCAAAGTAAAAAATAAAATGTGGATTGCATAACGTCTACTGCGTGTCTAAAATTATGATAGGGATTATTATCATTGTAATACATAGTGATTGATAAGGAAAAATTTAAAAGATCATTTTCGGATAATTTTAAACAATCATCAACATTTAACTGTCCATGTTTTAGCATTAAATATACAGCAAATATTAATTCTTCATTCAATAAAGTTGATGGATCAAATGTCCATGAACCTATTGATTTTTTAATAAAAATTTCTCTTTCAGAAGATATGTTCAATATTTTAATAGAAAGATCTTTATTATTTTTAATCATTGGTATAAAAGCAGATCTATATAATTTTCCTGTTAACATATTATCAAAAAAAACTTTGATAACATTATCATTAAATATGTATCTTAAATCCTTATTATATACTCCAATCCAAGAATCTTCTTCAGAGTAATTTAAAATTCCAAAAGCATCAATTTGCTCTAATTTAAAATTTGAATCTTTTAAAAGGTTTTCATTTAGATATTTATTTTCAGCTAAATATTTATTGTTGTCTACATTGGATAAAGATAAAAAATCGTAAATGACATCTTGTATACAATTTAATGAAGATAAAGAAGGAATATAACCAGTAGCTCCTTTTGATTTCCAATAATTTTGCTTTTTATCGCCATCACTATCACCACTGAGATCAAAAATTATTGAGAAAAAATTAAAATTTTCATCTGAATGTTTTTTCAAAGATTTTAGAACCGAATCACCTATTTTTGAATCTATAAGTATTAAAGTTAAAAAATCCAATTTTAGTTTTAAAAAAAAACAAACATCCGATGGTTGTAAAGATGAAACAGAAACAATTTCAGAAATTTTTTTTAAAACTGAAATAGCATAAAACATTTCTTGATTTTCATATTCCTTTGCAGACAAATAATTATTTAAGGAGTAATTTAAACCACTTTTTTTAATATTTTCACTTAAAATTAAAGAAATTCCAAATTTTTTATAATTCGACTTTATTTTTTTTTTTTCTCTTTCCATGACGTTGGACGTTGACGACGACGATTTGAATAAATTCTTAAAAAAAAACCAAAAAAAGAACTATGCTATTAACACTTGTGCATGCATCGATTTTTTTCGATATGGTATAGGGGAGAAAACAGTGTTGAATAAATTGAGTTGCTTTTTCTGCGCACGATAAACCGTTACAAAAGAAAGAAAGAAAAAGAAAACAAAACAGTTAAAAACACCTTTTAAACGCCTTTTAAACGCCTTTTAAAACAACCACAGAATATGTATCCAAATAAAATTAACCAGTTTATAGAACAAATACCAAAAAGAGCTGAAAGAGCTGAAAGTGCTGAAAGAGCTGAAAGTGCTGAAAACTGTTGAAAAAGAAACCCCAAATTCAGCCTAATTTCATTAACATTTAATTCATTTAATTTATTTAATTTTCGTCATTTGCTAACAAAATAAATTAATTTTAACTTAAAGGTTGCATTGTCCCCACGACAACTGCATAAAAATTGAACTTGGCTTAAATTTTATATCCAATTCTGTGTTCGGTGCTGCCTACTGCTGTCTATCTATCGAACAGGGTAACGCGACCTGCATGGGTAGTACATTTGATATTAAAAATCAATATTGGCCTGTTTGGGTTAGTTGAGGGTTCAGTTTTATAGAATCAGAGCTTGAACAGGGTTTGTTTGGTTGATATTTTATTGGTTTTGAAAATTTTTACCAATTTCAGGTTGTCGTTATAGATATTTTAATCTCGCCATGGACAAAGGTCGCACTTGCACAGATGAGATCTCGGTATCAACTGCGAATACAAAACCAAATCAATCGGTGCCAGAAACTTTACCAGTCCCGACTGAGAGTAGCTCTTCGGGGTTTTTTGACAACGTATTAACCTCCAATCCATACTTTTCTGCTGTAAGTGAAAATATGCTGTAGTGTAGTGTAGTGTAGTGTAGTGTAGTGTAGTGTATTGTAGTGTACTGTATTGTAGTGTACTGTATTGTACTGTTCTGTAGTGTAGTGTTGTTCTTATTTGCTTCATTGCTTATTGCTGGTAAATCCATATCCAATATTTCATACCCAATATTAACCTGCAGGGATTTGGATTGATGGCTCTTGGAGTAATACTTGCAACAGCCCAACGTGGACTGAAAACAGGAAGTTCCTTTTTATACAGACAAATGTTTGTTGATCTAGAAATACCTTCAAAAGATAAAGCATACGATTGGGTGTTAGAATGGATGACAAGACAAACAAATAAACCTGTATCTTTAGAATCTTCTGAATCTTTTAATGCATCCATACAAGACAATATTATTGCTCGTTTACTCGGACGTAAACATTTATCTGTGCAAACATTATTTAAACAGCATGATAATGGTTCGGTAACTACTAGTTTTAGTATTATTCCGGGACCAGGACATCATATCATTAAATATAAAGGTGCCTTTATACGTGTCTCACGTGAAAGGTCTGGTAGACTTATGGATCTTACACACGGAACTCCCTTTGAAACTGTAACTCTTAAAACTTTATATAGAGATAGGCATTTATTTCAAGATATCTTGTCTGAAGCTCGTACAATGGCAGTCCGATCACAACAAGGTAAAACTGTTATTTTCACTTCATTTGGTCCCGAATGGCGTCCATTCGGTCTTCCTAGACGTAAAAGACCATTGGATTCTGTTATTCTTGATAAAGGAATCTCTGAAAATATTGTGTCAGACGTAAAAGATTTTATTTCTTCTTCTCAATGGTATATAGATCGTGGTGTTCCATATCGAAGAGGCTATTTATTATACGGTCCACCGGGTTCAGGTAAATCTTCTTTTATACAAGCTTTAGCAGGTGAATTAGATTACAATATTTGTATTTTAAATCTTGCAGAACCCCATTTGACTGATGATAGACTTAATCATCTTATGAATCATATCCCTGAAAGATCTTTACTTTTATTAGAAGATATAGATGCTGCCTTTACTACTCGTAGAACTCAAACAGAGGATCAAGGTTATGCATCTGGGGTTACATTTTCTGGTTTACTTAATGCCTTAGATGGTGTTGCTTCATCTGAAGAAAGGCTAATATTTATGACCACAAACCATATTGAAAGATTAGATCCCGCTTTGAAACGTCCGGGAAGAGTGGATGTGCAAGAGTATATTGGAAATGCTTCAGATTATCAAATAAAGATTATGTTTAATAGATTTTATTTTGAAAATAAAACTATTGAACAAGAAGGCCCGGAAAATGAAATCTGTCTCCAATTTCTTAAACATGTAAAAGCTCTAAATAGACCTGTTTCAACTGCTGAATTACAAGGTTTATTTGTTTATAACAAAGAAAACCCGCAGGGTGCCATCAGTATGGTACCTTTGCTTGCAACGAATTTATGAACTTTTTAGATTTTGTATTTGTATATATTTATTTATATTTGTTAAAAAACAAAAAAGTAGAATATGTTTGATCTTCAATATGTAAAAAGTGAAAGATTCATGCTATTGTGTGATAACAAAAAAGGATAATTTCTGAATCCATACAAACATCTGTCGTTTATATTCTACTTACAGCTCCTTAATGGAGATTTTAAAAATAAAATGGTGTATTCTCATCTATATATTTGCACTGTTATGTGTTTTAAAG
>JAJMCZ010000241.1:0-12500 GCA_030573245.1 Ascobotryozyma americana | reverse complement strand
CAGTTTTAATAAAACAAGAATAAACTTCATCTTCAAATGAAATATCGTCAGAATTTAAATCGGAATTATCTTTAGAAGAAAATTTCTGTTCAATTTTATTTTTTAAAATGGATTTCATTTCAGTCAATTCTTGTTCTGCATCAGAATCCATACGTGCTGATTTAAGTTCTAAAGAAATTCCATTTCCAATTTCTAAATCATCAAAATTCTCTGTACAGGTATATTCTGTCTGATCTTGACAATCATCATCATTTTCAATATTTAATTTCTCCTTGCTAGAATAAGATTGTTCAATTTCATCATCGTCATCATCATCATTTTCGTAGCTAGTGCGATAATGAGCATCATTTTGCAATTTATTTTTAAGGAATTCCATTTCAGCAGTTCTCACATTGTCACTGCTGCCCATTTCTATATCACTGATATTTTCTTCATCATCAGTAGAGTCACTATCACTTTCAGAAAGTTGAGAATCGTCATCTTCGTCTTCATCATCATCGTCATCATCGTCATCATCGTCATCATCTTCATCTTCTTCATCTTCTTCATCTTCATCATCTTCATCCTCATTTTCCTCATCTTGCAGATCCTTTATAGTATCGAAAGTAACCTTCCCATTCGTATAGTTAGAAATACAACTAGAATTTTTATTTTTATTAATGTTAATAAATTTACATTTGAGACCAGATTTAGTTTTGGAATTATTATTATCATCATTTGGGTTAGAAGTATCGGATAAACTTTGCATTTGTCTATCTTTAATTAAAATGTCATCAGCAAGCATAGGACGGCCCTGCAAATATTCCGAGTCATTGTGCTTCAAAGAAAAAGAAGAATTACTTAAAGTTGAGTCATTGAAATTATTTGAAAAAGAAACTTTTCTCGATGTGATACAAATAGAATTTTGTGTATTAATTTTATTAAGAGAGTGATGGGCATTCTGTTCTTGATTTTTGGTATTAATATTATTTTCTAAATTATCAGCAGTAGATGTTTTAAATTTAACATTGTTTATAAATTTTTCTTTGTCATTTAATGTAAAAGAAGAGGATTTACCATCTAAATTTTCGCAAATAAATTTTATTGCAGGTTTAGTATTTTTAGCATTACAATTTGAATAGAAATGTGTTGATTTTTGTTTGCGTTCATATTCACTTTCATTTTCAAATTGATTTTCCAAACCACTAGCCTTTCTCATTATACTTAAAGGCTTTACAGTATCGGATAAAATTGGTAAGTTTTGATTTAAAGTGTTATTTTTTTTAATATTGATAGTTGAATTGGGAGATAACATTTTAGTTAAAAGCGAACATTTATCTTTTGCTTCCAATTTTGATTTTTTTGCAAAGTCATGTTTGGTATCGAAGCAAGAAATTTTCTCCTTGGGTAGAAGCGAGCTTTGAGTGGCGTTCATTTTGTATATAAAAGTGGAGAATAGATTTTGAGTTAATTAATTATTAGATAATAATTATTAGAATTAATTAATTATTGGATAGTAATTATTAGAATTAATTAATTATTAAAGTGTATAAATGGATATAAGATATTGGTTATGAAAGATTTTGATTTTGATTTAGGTTTTTGTTTGACTTTTCAAATCAAAACTAAAACAAGCTCGCTTAAAGTGGAGAAAATATTTTAAATAGATATTCAAATCCGTATTAAATAGGAAATAAAAGACAAGAAATATTATTGAGAGGAAACCATTATGAATGTTGTTTTATAAATAAGTGTGAAAATTTAGTTGAGTGATTATAGAAACAACAAATAACCGAACAGTAAACTATTTTGTCAACCAACAAGTACAGGCGAGGAACTAGTAATGGGTTGAAGTATTAAACATTTATCAGAAACAGAATAATTTCTATTCTATAAATTTATACTTTTTATAGATTATACAAAGTATATAAAAAAGAAAATAACTCTTATAAATTACAATCTATAAAGAATAAAAACACCTATAATAGTAAACCACTTAGATACTATGGCACCTAGAATTTAGCAATATTAATTTTTTTGTTATCTATAAATATTTATTTAGATAATTTATAATAAATATTAAATAGTTTCAATAATTTCCCACTTTTAATAAATTGTAAATTTGCAATAACTAGCAAATAAACCACTAAACTAGCGCAACCAGAGAAAACTTAAAAAGTATTATACTAATAAATTATTAACTAGAGAAAATTAAAGAAAATTAAAAATAAACTTAAAATAAAATTAAAAATCTGAAAATTTGTTAGACTATAATAAAATCTTTCTACACATTATAGTGGAAAACTTACTGTAGAACATGAAGTAATAATAAATAAATGCTAAATAAATACTAAATAAATACTAAATAAATAATAAATAAATGCTAAATAAATACTAAATAAATATTAAATAAATACTAAATAAATACTAAATAAATACTAAATAAATACTAAATAAATATTAAATAAATACTAAATAAATACTAAATAAATACTAATAACTACAATAAATACTCAGTAAAAAGAAAAAAATAATATAGACGCTAACAATATCCACTAAATTAATTAATTAATTAACATTAGATTCATTCCTTGCGTTCGTTTTTTTTACCCTGCGCAACTGTACCTACCTTTTTCGGCAATTTCCAATATGGTCGATGTGACTGGACTGTTTATATAATAAACAGTATATACTATATTATTCACTATGGTATTACTTTATATATTATTTACTACTGTATTATATTATTATTTACTACTGTATATTATTATTATTTACTATATCTACTGTACATCATTTACTATATATATACCATTATTGTATACGCTGTTTGTATTCGCTTATATAATACAACACGTATGCTTATTCATAGTAATACGGGTGTTTTTAGTCAGGTTTCTGGGTGGAGACGAAACTAATCACTCGTGATTAATATACCGTGAATAACGTATTTAATTAATTATCACGCATATTTAAATATTTTATTACTGCTCTTTCTATTATGCCCATTCTCTACTTGCTGTTTCTCATTATATTTAATTTCATTCAAATTCCATTTAAAGTTATTTCGTATACTGTTAAATTGCAAACTTAACTATCAGCCAACAGTTGCCCCGGCAACTGTTGGCTGAATACTATATATTTACTATATCTATTATACAAACTAAATTTAATACTTTGCAAGAGCACTATATTGAACTGTATGTAACAAATAAACAAAATAACTGTTAACAAACACAGAAAAATTAACTTCTAACAAATGCAGTAAATAATGCATAATACAATATATACGTCATATAAAATTTTTATTTCAAACTCTCCCACACAATGCCAACATTTTGGCAGTCACAATGAGCGTCTGAGCGACCATTAAACCCTCTCAACCCTACTAATGTCCATATTTAACCCTAACGACGTCATACGTACTCACCCCATATAGGGTATTTACTTCCTTTTTAATGCAACGCGTTTTTTACTAAATTTTTTATAGAGCGTGATTTGTATAATATTTTATGTCTTTTGTAGTGTTTTATAATATTTTTACTATATTTTTATATTATTTTTTATAGTATTTTTTATAGTATTTTTTATTCTTTAGTCGTTATATTAAAATGCTCTATACGATTCTACATTTATATACAATCACTACTTTCTGTGGCGTAACTATAGCAACACCAGCCTTCTCACATTTTTAAAGTATCCAATAAGCAATGTAGGAATAAAAGAATGAACATAAAATGCAAATGAATAATAAACAATCATAATACTAAACAATAAAAGTAAATAAGGATAATAATAAATAATAAATAATAAACAGTAAACAATGAGAATAAACAACAATAAACAACAATAAACAAATACCCTCAAGTTTCACTGCCAAGATGTCTGAATAGCACTGATTTCATTGCAAACGCAACCTAACCATTACGTGCACTGATCGTGGTTGTTATGGAGATAGATCTCCACGTTAATATTTACAGATACTAACACGAAACAACAACTATACTATTGCAAATAAATCGCTTAATTAAATCTTCTAGCACATTAGGTTCCACCTAGTCTACTTTAGAATTTTTATTATTTTATTTATAATTTTAAAAATATACTTTTCACCCAACACTTGCTTGCTTCCTTCTTATTTATTATAATCTTTTTGTTTCCAGTTTGTGGCTATTTTTTTTTGGGGGCGTTGTTGTAGTAACCACATAGTAAGCTTTTAACTTTTTAAAATAGTATTTTCCCCTGACAACGAGTACTTCACCAAAATAATTTAAAATTTTTAAAGGACTATAATAAAAGTTACAAGTACAGTACATAAAAAACAGTAACCTTCGTAAAGCATTTGTAGAACATTTAACCCATAGTAAAAATAAATTAAACCAGATTTACATACATAAATAAAGCATAATAATTTATTCCTATATACAATCCAGTTATTTGATATAATAGAAAATAATAAAAAAACTTAGATGATAATAGTTAACGTAAAAGTAAAAGTAATAGTAAAAAGTGTATTGACAAACAAAAAAAGAAATATATATTTAAAAACAAAAACATTTTTAAAATGTACAAACATTATAAATAAAAATAATAAAAATAATAAAAATAATAAAAATAATAAAAATATAAAAATAAATACGAATACAAAAAAATGAAAAATAAAAAAAAACAAAAAAAAAAGAAACTTTTCGCAGTCCATAATAAAATATAATCTGCAGTTGTTTTTTAAAATTAAAGTTATCCGTATTAATTTTTCATATATATATATAGATATATTTATTTATTTTATTTTATTTTTCAGCCAAAATTCCAATCAAATACAATCTTCTATATAATCATTCCCCAAAATATGTTATGAACGCTTATGTACAGGAACATATTTTCCAGGTTTATTTGCTGGTGTATTCTGACTTTTATTCGATGATTCTTTAGATGAATCTTCAGGTTTATTTAATTGCCTCATTGGTGGCCTATATGAGTTCGTTGAAGATCTAGTTGGAGCTTTGATAGGTTCAGAAGAAGGCTTACCATATTTATTTGGTAATCTGAATTCTGCTTCTGACTCACTTTCTTTTTCCTCGGTTCCAGAAGTAGACGATGGTTCTTTCAAAGATTCCTTTTCTTCATTAGCAAGAAGTCTCTTTTGTCTTTCTGATATATTCACTGGGCGAGCATTACCAAATGGACTTGAACGAGGCTTATATTTATCTGATGTAGATTTACTGCTAGGAGGTTGTAAAGTATCAACACTAGTATTTGTAGTAGAAGTTGAACTTGGAGTTGTAGATGTGGTTGTAGTTGTAGAAGTAGAAACACGTGCACTAGGAGGCTTGTATGCATTCCTCTTAGTTCCATCGTCACTTTTCCTAGGTACATCAACAGTCTTCTTAGATGCATCATCAGAAAGAGCAAAGAAAGGATTTTTCTGCCTACTCTTCTTTGCTTCAATTTCTTCCTCACGTTTTCTTCGCCTGGCTTCAATTTCATCATTCTTCTTATTTAGTTCAGATTGATCTGCAAGGAATTTTTTCAATGCTTCAGCTTTTTCTTTATCTTTACGACGGGCTTCTTCTTCAGCTTTTTCTTTAGCAATTCTTGCTTCTTCTTCAGCCTTTTCACGAGCAATACGTTCTGCTTCTTCTCTAGCACGACGTGCCTTGACCTCAGCAATGCGTTTCTTTTTATCAGCCTCAAGCGCAGCAGCAGCATCAGAACGCAATTTATCAAGTTGCACGGCACGCTCCTGTTCAATCTTTGCTCTGAATTTTTCGTAATCAGGTAAAAGACGTTTCAAACGAGAATGAAGTTCAGCTTTTTTTTCATGTTCTATCTTAGAACTCTTTACTAAAGCTTCATGACAAGTATCGTGCCTTTGCAAATCATTCTTCTTTTGCTCATCATAATCTTTCTTAATAAGCGGTATTTCTTCACGACGGAATGCACGTTCCAAATGATCAATTCTTTTACTAGTTATTCTCATCTTATCACGAACATCCTTTGTTTCCTTTTCAAGTTGTTCAATATGTAAAAGCCGTAACTTATCAGTATCCAAGTCATCAAGTTTGTCAATGTCAATACCTAATTTAGTTGTAAGACCTTTAGCACGTATATCTTCGGCAAGTTTCTTTCGTTCCTCTTCTTTAATTGAGGCACGTTCTCGTTCAATTCTTTCAATTTCGATTCTTCTAGCTTCTTCAGCTGCACGTTTCTTATTCTCCTCTGATTCAGCCAATGCCTTTGCACGACGTTTTGCTGATTCTTCTTCTTCTCTTTTGGTACGTTCTCTTTCAATTTCCTCTACACGGCGAGCAATAATATTCTTTCGAACCAATATAGCAAGATGTTCTTTTTCAACACCAGTTAATTTGGATTCTTCATTCCCTGTATCATCAGCAAAAGCTGATGTGCTAAATGCACGCTCAAGTGCTTCCTTACGTCTACGTACTTTTGCATCAATAAATTCTGCATCAACAGCCAAGAGAGAAGCATGTAAAACCTTAGCAAGTCTAGAAAGAGCAGTACGTGCTGATTGAGCTCTTGTTGTTTGTAATGTAAATGAAGGTTCAGAAATACGCTTAGCAAGAAGTGCTGGAGGTAAAAAGGATTGTGAAGTAGATGAGGATAATAAAGATGATGCAGTAGCTGCAGCAGCTGCAGCTGCAGCTGATGCGGCTGAAGAGGAACCGGATAATGAAGTATAATAAGATGGATCAGTAGTAAAGATCTCACTTTTAAATACAATTAAACCACGTGTGTGATCAATATAAAGAGACAAGCGTCCTGATTTGCAAAGACTCATAACAAATTTCTCAATATAAGAAAGTGAAAGACTGAATGAAGCATCCATATTAGCAAGCTTAATTATAAAATCAATTTTTACATTGTCATATATTTGAGAAAGTTGTTCAAACAAACGAGTTAAAATAACATCCTTTAAAGGTTTTAAATAAATAGAATAATCCAAATCACGTATAGCAGAGGACTTAGAAGTGTTTACAGAATTTTCAGAATTTTCAGAATTTGCTGAAGTGTTTGAAAGAGAAGCGACGAGTTTTTTAATAACTGGAGCAATACGTTTTGAAATTAATAAAGGATGGAAATCAATTTCAAGAATTTGGTAAAGTTCTTTAACTTCTTGACAAGATTTTCCCAATATATTCTTAGCTAAAGCATCTTTAAGCAAATTTTGTCTTGTAGGTAGACGAGGGACATTCAAAAGATTTGCTAATCTATTGTTTTTATGCTTTTCAGTATCATTATCTGATTCAACAGCAAATAAAGAAAAAGAAGAAACAGATGCCTTTGATGAATCAAAATCTGGAATTGAAAGAGCAGAAAGTACAACTAAAGAAGATAATTTTTCTATTTGTGAATCCAATACATCCTTTGAATGGGCATTTACTGAGCAAAAAGTATGATAATAACGATTTAAAGCAGCAGCATGGAATAAATAATTATCTGATACAAGGAAAACACGAGCTAATTTTTCAAAATAAGTAATCATCATATTTTGTTGAACAGATTTTTTTGAAAGGGTGAAAAGAGTATGAATATCTTCAATTGATCTAAAAGCTTCTTGCCACAATTCAAGATCAACAGCAGCATTAAGTTGATCAAAACGAATATCTAAATGACGTTGAAAAGTTTCATGATCATTTAAATCGATTGAATGAGGTTGTGAAGAATAACGAACTGCATTTTGAAGATGAGAACGCAACAGTTCACATAAACGACGAAATTCAGTTTTACGAGAATATTTTAAACAAAAATCGAAAGCTTGTTGCACAGTTGAATGATACATCACTTCTAATCTAGAATTATTTCTAAAAGTATCCAAAACAGTTCTATAAGCTTCCCATAAAAATTTAAGCCAAGGAGTTACCACAGCTCGATCAGTACGATCTTTTGATTGTTCGGTAGAGACTGAAGCTAACATCATATCTTCTGGAGCTTCTGTTGCTTCTAAATCATCAACATCAACTTGCATTTTATCTGCATGTGCCTGAGCATCTGAGACTTTTGCTTCAGCTAATGATAAAAATTTCTTTAATACGATTTCAATAGAAGAAACTGAAACATTCTGTGCTAAATTTCTATATTGATACAAACCCTCCTTTGCTAATTTTCCTTTCTTAAGTTCAACACATAATTCAAAGTATAAAAGCATTATTGGTTCCAATGAGGTTAATGAAGCAGATTTCGTTCTTTTTGCTGTAATTACATCATGAAGCATTTGCAAAGCCGAGCCTTTCTGGTCGACTGCAATAAGCTCTTCAGCGCGCTGATTGTTAGTATTCCTTCAGAAAGTTTGTTTAAGAAAAAAAAAGAAAAAAAAGCCATTATAGGTGTCCCAAAGTGTCCCAAAATAGCAAAAATTAAACACAAAACAACGAATTCAAAATAAATTCCAATGGATTTCAATAAATTCACAATAAATTCCAATTGATTTCAATTGATTCACAAACCTTAAGAACGCTCTCAGGGCGCGCGTGAGGTGCCATTTTCGAATTCCTTTGTTTTTTTTTTCAGTTTTTTTGTCAAATCCTGGAGGCAAATATAAACTATAGGAAAGAAAAATAAAAAATAAATTTAAATTAAATTATATTTAAAGAAAATTTGTTGGAAAACACTTTTTTTATTTTTTCTGGAAAATTTTTCGTTGCCATGTATTAGTAAGCGTCCTTAGGTGTACTTTGTAATTTATTATTTGTGTGGTTCTATTTTTACTCTTGGCAGGGTAATTTGGATACTGAGACGTCTATTTGTAATTTGTATATGTTTGTTATGTAATCGATTGCATACTGGATTCTGGAGAAACTTTGAGTCGGTTGTTATAATTTTGTACTGGATTTTGTAATAGGTGTACGTTGAGAGTATACAAAGTGCTGATATTCATTTAGTTATTTGTTTTTTTATTTATAATTTAATAGTGAAGTTTATTCAGTTTACAAGGATTAGTATGTATAGTTTTAGGCTGGGCAAGAGAACGGTTTTCCCTGGTAACCGTCTACGGGGTCTTTTTTAGACCGCAACTAGAGATCGTAGTACAAGTCTTTTGGCAAACTATTTGAAATAGTTATTTAAATATGATATTGGTTGATGTATATAATATAGTATAGAAATGAATATCATTTTACTAGTAAAGCAGTAGTACTGACTAATGAAGGGTGATAAAAATACATTTTTTGCATAATTCTAACCTTTGTAAATACACTTCTAAATAAATACGTATTTTAATAAAAGAAACTCAATTCATAATAGACTATTGAATAATATATAAACGGATGAATGGATAATAGTGTTTAGAGTGCTTAATGAATTAGATAATGATTGTGTATTAAGTAGTCTATACGTTTATCTATTTCGAACATGACTGCTAAATGTTTGCAAGTAAATATTCAGTAATACGATATCTTTGACCACTATCTTTTTCGGACCGCTAAAAATATCGCTAAAATCACCATTAAAAGAGCCACTAAAAGAGGTCTAAAAAAAGCAAAAAAAACAAAAAAAAACTTAATGCACCAATAAAAAAAAACTAAATGTTTTTTTTTAAACTTCAATGTTAATTGCAGAGTATATGAAAAGAAAAAACAGTATTACAGTGGTTTTTAATAATTCTTACCTTATATACTAATATGTACAATATAGATGGCTTCAGTAAGATGATACGATCACCATGGAAACCAAGTCAAGATAAGCGGTAGGCTATTGATTATATCATATCTCTAGTGTTTTTAAGGGCGACAAAGAAAGTATTGTGAAATTTATTATAAAAGCGAGGAATGGGGAAGTTTTTTTTTAAATTTATTTCACACTGGAATTTATTTCAGATTGAAATTTATAGCTTGTAAACTTATAGCTTGTATTGTGTATTTGTATTTTAATTCTTTCTATATAAAATATTATTAAATATGGGGGTAATTATGATCATCTAAGAGTTAATGTTGTATATATATACTAACTATTAGATGACAATTGATAGGCAAAAAGAAACCGACAAAGAATTGCTTAAACTTCGTCGGTTACTAATAGCTCATAATCGTCTTGTGGTGGAAATTGGCCGTTCTCGACCTAATCCTGATAAAATTGTTAACGAGTATGTGCATTTTTTTTTTTTTTATATTATATACTTATACATGTAAATGACTAACAAATAGATATATCAATTACACATTAACCCACCCAGACAAACTAATTCCGTCTATGTGGGGTGAATCTGAAGATCCTTTATTGAAACGTAAACCTGTTAATAAATCTAAAGATCGTTCCTGTTGTGTCATTTCTTAGTTTTTGTTTTTTTATTGTGTAGTTAGTTTTTGTTTTGTTTGTTTTGTTTGTCTAATGTATTTTAATATTTATTGGACTTGTTTTTTGTATTTTATATTTATTTTATTTGTTTAATGTATTATTTTTCATACAAATGTATATAGTAGTACATGGCACACTGTACACAGTACGTCATTTGTAGTCTATACGGTAAAGATAAAAATACGACAAATTGCCATAGAAACAAGAGGTAAGTAGTTGAAAAGTATGGAGAAATGATGTAAATTTATGGTACAGTACATTAAAGTAGATATTTAGCAATTAGAGGATGTTCATAGTATACGAAGTATTGTATGTACATGTAAATAAACACGCATTGTTTATATGTATTATATGTCAAGTTATAGAGTTAATTAATAGTGTATATAGAAATATAAATGTATGTATGAATGTTATAATTTATTTCAAATAATGATAAAACTAGTACGCAACAAAGACATACAAAAAACATTATATAAATAAATAAAATAAGTAAACTAAGAGGGAATAAACAAAACAATAAAACAAGAATAGTAAACTGTTTACAAACTGTTTACATACTATAACAAGATACCATATAGTAAAATAATAAACATCAGGAATACGACGTAATGCTGCGCAGATAATAATTAATAGAGATAATAGATAGACAGTGAATGACATCTGCAAAGAAGATAGTAAATAGTGTAAATGGGAATACGTAATAAATACAATCATCTATAATAGATGCAATATTTGAAATCTCAACAAAACAACCCATTCTTATTTACATAATACACAATTCTACTAACTTAATACAAACAAATACAACCATTCTATTACATTTGTAAAAAAATTATTACATGCTCTCTCACTGTGAACATCCTACAACTTATCATAGTTATCATAGTTATCACACTTATTCTTATACATCATACTAAGCCTAATGTACTAATTTACCATACTTTGATTTTGTACAATTGTAATTTTTTTCGAAATCACCATGACAACACATAAACATGACTAACAATTGTACAATATTTACATAATGTAAAGAATTTAATAATTATTACGATTAAATAAATAACAACCAAAATAAATAAAATAATAAAAAAAAAATAAAAAAAAATTAAATAAATAAAATAATAAAATAATAAAATAAAATAATAAAATAAAATAATAAAATAAAATAATAAAATAAAATAATAAAATAAAATAATAAAATAAAATAATAAAATAAAATAAAATAATAAAATAAAATAATAAAATAAAATAAAATAATAAATAATATACAATATACTATAATATTATAGTATACAGTATTTATGGTGCATAGTGGGTAGTAGCGTATATTGATTGGGCCGTATATAAAGACATATACTGGGCGTGTGTTGGGCGTGTATTTGTTTATTATTTTTCTTTGTATAGCATATAATTGACACATGCGCCAGCTGTCTCGGTAAACAGACAAACAAACAGACAGACAGACAGATATTTATTATGTATACTGCAGCAACAGAGTCTTGCAACGGGGATTTTTATGTTCGAAGTCTCGCCGCTTTTATCAAAACGCATGAGCGTCAGGTTAGTCGCAACTATAGATTATGCTGTGCTTCTGCACAGTACAATCCAACTCTAGTGTTTTGTGTTTGTTTGAGTTTTTGCTTTATTTTGATTTTTTGCTTTTACTTTATGTGTTTTATATAATTTTCAATTTGTTTATTTTTAATTTTTTTTAATTTTTTTTAATTTTTTTTACTTTATTGGAGTTTATTGAAACTATATATTTATATTTATTTTATCTTTTTTATTTTTTTATTTATTTTTATTTAAATTGTTAATTATTTTATTTTATTATTTTAATTTTTATTTTAATTTATTTTTAGTTTATATTTTTTTATTTTATTTTGTTTTTATTTATTTATTTATTTTTATTTTTTATTTTTATTTTTATTTTATTTTATTTTATTTTTATTTTATATTTTTTTATTGTATTTTGTTTTTATTTATTTATTTGTTTTTTTATTTTTTTATTTTTTATTTTAATTTTATATTTTATATTTTTTATTTAATTATATTTTAATTTTATTTTAATTTTAATTTTTTATTTATTTTTTTATTTATTTTTTTATTTATTTTTTTATTTTTATTTTATTTTATTTTATTTTTATTTTATATTTTTTTATTTTATTTTTTATTTTTTATTTTTGTTTTTATTTTATTTTGTTTTTATT
>JAJMCZ010000240.1:0-24985 GCA_030573245.1 Ascobotryozyma americana | reverse complement strand
CATTCTTTTCAATTTTTATATCAACTTTATCACCATTGTTTCCAAATTGTTGACCAACTTTAACTTTATTATCTTTAATGTCCTCTGATTTTTCAATACTTTGCGTATGTTTATTATCCTCAAAATCTTCTATAATCTTTGGCTCTTCATTGTTAATTTTTTGAATATTGACAATTTCATATTCAAACGGTAAAATATCCACTGAAGACAATTCGAAAAGATCATGGCATTGAAGTTGTCCAAATGAAATTTCATTTAGTGGTAAGGTCATTTTTTCCAACGTATCGTCAACCTTTTCAGGTGTATTAATAATTTCTAATATTTTATTAACCTGTTTTAACGAAAGAGGTATGGTTTTGGTTTCAGAATTTTCAGTGGTATATGACAAGAAGTTCTCATAAATTGCTTGTTTACTAGGGGTAATAGTTTTTTTTTTATCATTATTATCATTAATAAGTGTTATATCCGTGTGAATATTTTTTACACATTCAGAGGTATAATCAATAGACACATATGAGGAATCATCGATATACAAAGATATTTCGGATTCTGGAAATATCTCTGAGCAATACAAGTTTTGAGTGGAACAGAAGGTATCATCATCTTTAAAATATTCCTTCTTTATTTCATCGATGAGTACAGATAATTCATTAAGAGAGTCATTGTTTTCAGTAGGAGTAAAATTTGTGGTTGAGGCTTCAAACTCTAAATCAAGTTTTTCCTCAACTTGAAAACTGCTCAAAATAGACACCGAATCCATGCAAGCTTCAGCAGAGATTATATTCAAATCTTTAGCAGAATTTGAATCTAAAGAAGTATCTTTGAACTCAGTAACTGCTGCTTTAGTAGAATTTAGAGAACCGACCAAAAAAGATTCATAATATTTTGGATCCCAAGAATCAACAACTTCTTCATCATCTTCATCATCATCAAGCATATCGCACCACTTGCGCGAAAATTGGAAAGAATTGTTTATAGGACGGGAATCCCATTTCTTGTTAAATTCGGAAATTGTAGGTACAACATGAATGACCGAAGAGTCATCCTTAATTGAGGCAAATGTTTCAGAAACAAATTTGTACTTGGATTGACTGATAGACATTTTATTAGAATGAAAAATAAATAAGCAAATTATATTAAAACAGAAAATAGCAAATGCAAATAGCAATAAAATAAAATGAAATGAAAGCAAGATTTTTTTAAATATTAGTTAAAGATAGTGCTAATTTTTGATAAAAGTCTGTAAGTAAATCAGAAAATTGAATCGTGTTAATTAGTAAGAAATGGTTTTTAGAATAACAGTAAAAAAAATGTAAACAAATGCAGTTATTAATTGTGGGTGGCAAAGTGCCAATAAATGAAATATGCTAATAGATTAGGTAATGTTTATAAATAATTTAAAGCAGAGTACATATACACATACACATACATATACATATACATATACATATACATATACATATACATATATAAGTATATAAGTACATATATACACATATTAAATCAAATCTAACTGTTGATAATGAATATACTCTATACTCCTATAAGGAAAAAAATCAGACTTTCTTACCTGTTTATTTAGCTTTTTTAAATTTAAATAATAATTCAGGTTCAGTAAATTACAAATTAAAATATATAATAGAATATTACTAAAAGACTCTAAATATAGCTTAAAAAGAAGTCTATCCAAGAATTTTCAAACTCGTCTTCCTAGATAATTTATCTAAAATAGCTTCTAATAGAGTACAAATTAAACTACATCTAAATGTAACTAAAATTTAAACCAACTAGTTTATTCTTTTATACACAGATATACACAAACATACACATATATTCATGTTCTATAGGCTTAATACAAGCATTTTATGAACGAATTAATTCATAGAATAACTAAATATGAACCACCTATAGAAAAAAAAAAAAATAATTGTTATTGAACTAGTTGATCCCAGTCGTGAGCATTCTTTAAACTTTTATATAGTAAATACAAAGAATAAGAAATATGCTTTAAAATACAATAAACATATAATAAATCATATACAATAAACAATAAACCTTGAAAGATCTATAATGTAGAAGGTAAAACATAGAACACAGAACAAGCAATAAATATGTAATACTAAATTTAAACTTAACGCAATTCTAATAAAATGAACTTAATTTAAATTTAATTTGATATTTAATTTGATTTAAACTAATTTAATTTAAAATCATATTAACTTATATTTCAATTTAACTTTTTTTACATTTAACTTTAAATTAATTTTTAACGTCGCGCAAAATTTGACTTTAAATTTAAATTAAATTTTACTCAACTTTAACCAAATTTAAATTATAACTTTATTTTAAATTAAATATTATTCAACTTCTAGTTTTAGTTAAATTAAATTTCAATTCAAACTTAATTTAGTAACTTAGATCTTATTTAATTTAATTTTAACTTTTACTTTAACTTTAACTTTTATTTTAACTTTTACTTTAACTTTAACTTTAATTTTATCTTACATAAAGAAACTTATTTAATCTAGTTTTTTTACTTATCTTAATTAAAACCTAAACTTGAACTTCATCATCTTAAAAAACAAAAATATAAATTAACTTAACTTTACACTGTTGGCCGAAAATGGCACGGAAACCGTACAGGAATGGTAATGAAAACCTAGAGACCTTCAAAAATGGGCACAATTTTAAAGGGTTTCGAGCAAAATCAGCAATATTTAGCCATGAAAACTACTTGAATATATATAGGAAACTACGTAGACCGTAAAACAGCCTGAAACTTAAAGGAATACCAGGATTTGAATATAAAAAAAAATTGATAAAAAGTTCCTTTTGTTTTTAAAATGCAATTTTGCAAGAGGATTCCTTGACTTCCTGGCATAATTTCTTTGAATACAGCATGGATACTTCCAAAACTCACCTTTGTGTAATTAAATATATATATATATATTTTTTTTTTAGAATAAATATACACTCAGTATGATTTTTCACAACTTATAGTTTTCCACATGGTTTCCACTATTAAAATTTTCGAATTTCCTCGCTATTTTCACCTCGCAGTGACAATACGTATTTATTTATTTATTTATTTATTTATTTATTTATTATTATGAGTTACACTTGTATTATTATTATTAATAAATTAGTGTTTTCTCATTATAAGTTTTGTTTAAAATAGAAATGCTGTAAAGCTTTTTGTGTATATAAGGATCTCAAATAAAGTTTAAATCTGTAAATAATTTATTTATAATTATATGGTTTTTTCGTATACAATATAATACAAATAATATAATTAAACTTACTTAAAATATCTATTTTTTAAAATACTTTCTATCTTCGATTATATTAACTATGTGCTGCTGTATAAAATTTCACAAAAGAAGACCAAAAAGAGTGTATTATTCTTCATGGAGTAAATCAACCTCTGTTAATAATACAACACAACAAGTTTTTCAAAATTTATTAAATACGTCGCTGAAATATGTAACTCCAGAACCGGTTTTAACTCAGCCAACTACAGATACAAGCGGGAAATCAAGTTTTTATACATGTCTTGAATCTCTTCCTAGTTTGCATAGAATGGATAATTATATTACTAAATTAAGCTATTTAGAAAAATTTACAGATACATTGGATAGAACAATAAATAAATCATTGCACAGATCCACAAATAAACAGGTTGCAATATGGCTTGAATCGATTGAAGAGTTTTAAATTGATCATTTTAAAAAAAAAATAAAAATTGCAGCACCTATGATTCCATAGGTAGAAGCCCACCAGAGTAGAGTACTAAATAGGCTCTCAACAGTTTAACTACAGTTTATCGAACGGGAAACAGTGCCTTCTATCGGATATGACCACAACTGAAAAGTTTATTTTTTGCTTATTTATATAAGACTTATAAATAAAAACACTAAATTAAAAATCAAATTTTTAGATAGTAGCATGCTTTTATTTAAATCTTAGTATACTACAATATATATGTAAAAAACTGGGTTCTGTACTTTGGTTTGAACAAAATTACTAATTGTGTGAAACTATAAACTATATTGTTTAAAATCAAGTATTAATTATCAGACAAAACAACTAAAAAAAAAAAAAAAAATTTTTTTATTAGCAAATAATGAAGGTTCCGATAAGTTCTGTTGTATAATAACAACAAACTGCCAATAAAATGGTATTATTCTTTATTAAATCATATTACTATATTGTTGCTATAATATTTATTATACTATATCTTATTACATAATATAATTATTATATCATATTATATCTTATCTTTATATTTTGTTTAACTGTGTTTGTTCTATTCTAAAAGAGTATATAAAGGTAGAAATGTCTGAACTAAGATTTTTTTTTTCACCTTATAAATAAATGAAAATTTGTATTAAAAATATATTGAGTATTAAAATATTATAATAATTATAAATATTCAAATAAACATATTAAAATAAAATATAAACATTTCCATAAAAAGGTCATATTTGTAAAAAGTATTTATAGTACAACAGTTCTCACAAAAAAGTATTTTCCATTATGTTAATAGAATACCCTAATACAGGGCGTCAGTAACCTCAATTTTTACTATTTTCCTTTAACAACAAATAATATTTCTTGAAAATATGTTCTTTTTTACAAGGTTAAATTGCAGGATTTTATGGCTCTTAATAAGATTTTTACTTGTCCATAGGTAGTTGGATTATTTGAATAATTGCGAAGAATTTGAAGGGGTATCTATTCTATTCAAAGATCATTATAACTTTGAGATATTTGAAAGGGTTTCTATTCTACTTGAAAATAATTATAACTTTGAAATATTTGAGGGATCTCTTTATTATTTGAGGAATATTTGACTTTTAGATATAATTGATATTTCTGATATATTTCAAGAATGGTTTAATTACGAAGAGGTTTTCAATCTTACAAGCATATTTCATGAATGGTTTGATTTTAATGATATTCCAGATATCTCTACACTTTTTTTGGAGCAAGAGGTAAATGTTAAACTGAAAGAAAAGTTTACAGTGAGTTAAATCTATCAAAGCTTTCAAAATCATGAAGAACAGGAGGCCGATGAATATGAAGATTATAATTATCAGATTACAGATTACTATTTAGAGTTAGACGCGTATTGCGATAAGCTTTTCAGTAAAACAAAGAAAGGTAAAAGGTAACGCTTTGGCCGATACAAAGAGGTTCGGAGGATTATGCGTTCGTTTGAACGTAAAAAAAAATTTGAAAAAGGGAAGAAAACATAAATGTTATGATAATTATTGAATGGTTTTATTATTATTATTATTATTGTTATTTTATCAGTGGTTATTATATATTAAATTAAGATAGATGGATTTTTTAATATAAACAGATATTTTAAAATCATCTTTTACTCTTTCATCAGTTTTTTTTAATTATTCTTAAATACATATAATGTGAATTAATTACAGCTTTTATATTTTATAGTAACGCTTTTTTTACAACAAGTGTAATATGGACTAGCTCTGGTTCTGCAAAGATTGGGTAGACATAGTGTGCTTTTCATATAGTAAACGTACAAAGGAAAAGATTGAAGTTTGGCTTGAGTCGATTGAAGGTTTTTAAAAATAAATTAAAAATAAAAAAACTATTGTTTTTTTTTACAACGTTTTAAAAAAAACTACTTTTAAATAAAAAAAAAATTCCCTCCACCTACGATTCCACTGTGGAATCCCACCAGAGTACTACTAAGTAGGCTCTCGACAGTTTAATTACAGTTGGTCGAACGGAAAACGGTGCTTTCTATCGGATATGGCCGCAACCAAAATCTAAAGATATTTCACTCTAGTTATTATTTCTTGACTACTATATTTATTATTAATATTTATGGTTTGCTAGGACTCACAAACTTTCAAATAAATAGCGGAGGATAACAAGAAAAGTTTACTGAAAGGATTTTAAGATAGAGAAAACGAAGATTTTCCCATATAGTACTTTGGGAGAGAACGCTATTTAGAGGCGAGAGCACACTTTGCTTAGTCCTTGCAAGAAGCAAGAAGTGTTACTACGTAATATGTTTATATAGCAGTTTAATTATTTTTTAAGTAAAATTTCTTAAAAACATTTATATATATGTATTTATATTGAAGGGAAAATAAAAAGTAAGAGTACCCTGCCACAAAGAGACGACTAATAGTAAATTACATAGAATACAAAAAACATATGAATAACAAAAGAAACAAAGTAAATTGAATAAAAAGAAAAATATATATAATAGAAGGCGGCCTAGACACAATTACGTAAGCGGAAAAAACAATTTTGAGTCTTATAGAAGAGTAAAAAAAAAAAAAGAAACAGCGATATGCGAACATTTTCGAGGAAGTAGGAAGACAAAAAAAAGCGGCCGCCAAAGATTACAAGAAAAAAAAGATTAAAGAACATAAACAAACGCAGAAAAAAAGACAAAAAAATACAGAAAAAAAGAAAAATACCCTCAACCCAAGAAACGCAACGCAATGGCTTTCATAGCTAGTTATCAAATTAAAGAGTTATTGAGCAATAAGAAGAGACAAAAGGCGAAATTTTTTAGGTTGTGTTTTGAGTACCCGTAGGGTTGAAACCCCGGTACACACTTTCTTTAGATCTAAAGATCTATTCGAAAGAATTACTACTCATATTTATTCTTTATTAATATGTTTCTATTTACGTTACAACTACAGTTACTATAAGAAACATCACTAATCGTGGCATGATCTACGATTAGAATGAGTTTGAATCTCATAATGTCAAATACTATTGGACCTCAATATTAAAAATTTACCAATATAAGATTTTCTATATATAATTTGTAAAATATATAGTTTAATAAACAATGTTTATTATTATAAAACAAGAATAAGCGTTAGTGGTTTAGCGGTAAAATTCGTCGTTGCCATCGACGAGCCCCTGGTTCGACTCCGGGCTAACGCATTTTTTATATTTACATATATGAGTTGGGGGTTGGTTTTGGTGCTTTTTTCCAAAAAAAAGTATTGTTACATATTATTATCTAATGATAAAAATATTATAAAAATATCACAATTGCTTTAATTTATTAATCTTTTACAACTTTCTATTAAACTAAAAACACAAAACAAAATAACGAACTTTCTATTAATTTTATTATTTTTTTATTAATTTTATTATTTTTTTATTTTTTTATTTTTTTTTTTTTTTAAAAAAAAAAAATTTGACTGTGTTTTTAAGACCAATTTACAATTGATTATTTAGACTTAAAATGAACACATTCATCTCTTGTATTAGTCAATTTGTTCACATCAATTTGTAAAGGAATTGAAGTATTTTCTTCCAATTCGACCAAAAGACATTCTGACTCAAATTTATCAGATAGAATATGATTAGAAATTTGTCCTAAAACAGGAACTAATGCGTTTGTACCATTTCCACCTCTAACTTGAGACAAGTGCTCATCACCAATATGCAAATGAATTGAATCTAATATTACAGAATTATTATCCTTTTGGTACATGTTCTTTTCAAAGTCTGGATTTTTAATATTTAATGAAATAACCGCAGTTCCATTTGCTTCGTTGAGATTTACTGTGAATGGTTGATGTAATATTGAATCTTTTTCAGTATTAAACAAATCAGCTAAATCTTCTTGCCATACTTCTCTTCTAGTTAATGAGTTGCCATCAACAACAACAAAATGACCATCGACCCAGTCAAATTGAGCAGACAGTTTAATATCCAAATTTTTAGAAGTTTGTGGAATGTCTCTTTTAAACTTCCTAGCTATCCCATTAGCAGCAATAGAAAAAAGTGGACCAACTAATTTACTCACATAACCCACATTGCAAGTAATGGGGCTAAATAGATTAAATAAGCAAAGAAGGTCGCCAGTCGCTTCTCCAACGCCTTGTATTAAACTGATAGTGGGCTCTATAAATGATCCACCAGGATATGACTCCTTTTCTGGTTGTTTTTGACGAGAATTGTATAATTCTCCATTATTAAACGAATAACCTTCTGAATAGTCACCATATCGCTTATTAAAAGGAACGTCATCCGTTTTTCCAATAGGCTGACTGTATCCCTTATTATCAGGCATCTGGCCATAAAACCCATTTTGTCCAATAGGCCGACTGTATCCATTATTGTTAGCCATAGGATCATTAAACTGATTTTGTCCATAAAACCCATTTTGTCCAATAGGCCAACTGTATCCATTATTGTTAGCCATAGGATCATTAAACTCATTTTGTCCATAAAATCCATTTTGTCCAATAGGCCGACTGTATCCATTATTGTTAGCCATAGGATCATTAAACTCATTTTGTCCATAAAATCCATTTTGTCCAATAGGCCGACTGTATCCATTATTGTTAGCCATAGGATTATTAAACTCATTTTTTCCATAAAAATGATCAGGAATAATCATTCTGCCTTTACCATAGGCTGGTGATTGTGCGCCGCCCCCCATATTATCGTAAAAATATGGAGACTGTCTTTGAGAACCGTGCATATTGGCATGTATAGGATAACCTTCTAAAGGAGTGAACGCATCAATATTTTCAACCTGTTTTGGAAGAGTATATTCATAGTCTTGTTCAGAAGGTCTTTGAAACCTTCTGGGATCATCCGAGTGTTTTTCATAATTTCTATACTTGTAACGTCCTTCAGACCATTTACTTTCTGCATCCTGTAAATCCAAGACCTTTGGAGAATCAAGTTTGCGTTCAGTTGGACGTTTTGTATAATTAATATCATTCCAATACACGGCTTGTCTTCCATTCTCAATTCCATAATCCTGTTTGCGAAGACTTTTGGGCGTCGGTGAATTCCTATGAAGTGGAGCACTTCTATGCTTTCTTTGTGAAAAACGTAAATCATTATTCTTTCCAGTCTGTCTTTGGGGCTTATGTTCATAGTCTTGTTCAGAAGGTCTTTGAAACCTTCTGGGATCATCTGAGTATTTTTCATGATTTCTATCCTTGTAACGTCCTTCAACCCATTTGCTTCCTTCTTCTTCTAAATCCAAGGCCAAGGCCTTTGGAGAATCATAATTGTATTTTTGAGAATTATAATTGTAATTCTGTTTAGATAGGGGTTGTTCAGAATAAGTATCTTCAAAAAGATCATCTGGTGTTACATAATCAATATAATTTAGATCACTATTTGAATTAGTTTCTTTCATTCTACTTTCTTTGGAAAAATATGGATCAATAGGTTTTCCACGCACGTGTGGGTTGGTTTCTTCTCTTCTATTTTCTTTGGAAAAATATGGATCAACAGGTTTTCCACGCATGTGTGGATTAGTTTCTTCCCTTCTATTTTCTTTGGAAAAATATGGATCAATATGTTTTCCACGCGCGTGTGGACTAGTTTCTTCCCTTCTATTTTCTTTGGAAAAATATGGATCAACAGGTTTTCCACGCACGTGTGGACTAGTTTCTTCCCTTCTATTTTCTTTGGAAAAATATGGATCAACAGGTTTTCCACGCATGTGTGGATTAGTTTCTTCCCTTCTATTTTCTTTGGAAAAATATGGATCAATATGTTTTCCACGCGCGTGTGGACTAGTTTCTTCCCTTCTATTTTCTTTAGAAAAATATGGATCAATAGGTTTTCGATCACCACGCACACCTGGGTTAGTTTCTTTCATTCTAATTTCTTTGGAAAAATATGGATCAATATGTCTTTGATTATCCATATTTGCATACTGGTCTTCAGTTTCAGTAGTATCGATGTCTTCCGTCTCGGTAGGTCTATATAATCTATCTGACTCAACGTATTCATCATTGAATTCGCGACTTGTTGGTTCTCTATCGTCGATAAACTCTGTTGGTTCTTCATCATCTATAAACTCTGTTGGTTCTTCATCGTCGATAAACTCTGTTGGTTCTTCATCGTCGATAAACTCTGTTGGTTCTTCATCGTTGATAAACTCTGTTGGCTCTTCATCGTCGATAAACTCTGTTGGCTCTTCATCGTCGAAAAACTCTGTTGGATTTCCCATTTGATCAGTCTCGAATAGTTCGTGCTCAAGTGCACGTGCATTTAAATAAGCCATTTTGATTCGTTTGAATTTTTAGTAATCTTTACTATTATATTAATATTTTTAACAAATGTTATACAAAAACATAATTTTAAAAAGTGCAACATCTCTTTATTTAAATAAGCCCGATAGTCGTATTTTTTTTTTTCCTTAGCTTATTCGTTCTCCATCCAATTTATGATTACTTGTAGGAGAAAGTTTTCCATACAGACTATCTGTAAATGTTCTTAATCACTGCATTTCACTTTTTTCTTAATAGAAAAAAATAAATGTAAAAAAAATGTATGAAAAAAACGTATAAAAAAAAATATAAAATCGAATAATAAAAATACCCGAGTTTTGTGTGTAAAAATAAAATCCCTTTATGTTTTATAAAAAATATTTTCTATAGTTTCAACTGAAATACTACGTTTGGTAATTTAGGTAGTACCGTATTTGGTACCGAAATGGGACAGTGTCTTGGGTTTGAAAAAAATGAAATGTTGGTTGTTGTGGCAATGTGTTTAGATTTTCTCTTCTCAGCTATTTTTTAAATAATTCTCAATAAAACTGGTTCTGTACTTACTACGGTAACCATTTTTTTATATGGCAGCGTCAACAAAAATAACTAAAACACTAATTAAAATAAACTGGCCCGAAGAGGTACGTACATTTATTATTCGTGCAAAAAAAAAAAAAAAAAAAAAATAAAAAAATAAAAATAAAAAAATAAAAATAAAAAAATAAAAAAGTATGATATATTAATGAAACATTTATTATATAATAAGAGAGTAATCTGATACGAAATATTAAATTCACCATCTTAGTGTATTTTTATATGAATATTTTTTAATGTAAACGTATATTCATATATTTTATCCAATCTATCTCTTGTATATAATTTTCGCTTAATACATTTTCTTTACAATCATATTTTATGTGTAGAATATGTGTTTTTTTAATAAATTTTTATACATTAAAAAAAAAATGTAAAACGCGTACTTTTTTCAAATTCTAACCTAACTATCATTCAATAAAATAAAATATTTTTCTATTTAAAAAATATCCAATATATTAAACAAACCAAAACGTCCCACATATTGTAGTTGTAACTGTAAATAAACAAAAATTAACTTTTTACAATAATCATTGTTAGATTTTAATTTCCTTGTAGTAGAACATTGTCTTTAATATGTGAAAAGTATACTGCTAAATTTAAAGATTTTAACGCGTAATTTACTTCCGTTGCTATGTATAATCATATAAAGGTTATATTATAACCGTTTGTATCCTCTATAGCAACCAACCTGTAATTACTTGTAGAAACTATCTGTATACTCAATATGTTATAACATATTAAGAACCTTACATGATATTCTTTACAGATTTTAGTAAATTTAATTTAAAGACTATATAACTTTTATATTCTATTTACTATGTAAATTTGTAGCATATTAATATTTATTTTGTAAATTTTTAAATTATATAAAATTTAACTAATCATTTAAATAAAAATGATTATTTTTTTGACATATTTCTATTTTTCATTAATAAAAAAAAACGAAAAATCAATTTATATTGCTAAAAATACAAAAGATTAAATCACAAATAATATAATATTATTCATAAACAAACAAACAAGCAAAAAAATCTATGTTTAATTGTCAAAACTTATATATATATATAAAAAAAAAAAACAATAATATATTACTAGCAATTAAATGAAAAAACAACCAAAAAAAATGCGTCAGCCCGGAGTCGAACCAGGGGCTCGTCGATGGCAACGACGAATTTTACCGCTAAACCACTAACGCTATTCTTGTCTAATAATTATTTTAATGCTTAATTGTATAGCCATAGTGTGTGTAGAAATTGGTTGTGATATTATTGTTTTCTTAGGGACAGACCCGTTTTAGATAAAGCATGTGAGATGATAATATATATACAGTTACGCAAAAGGGGTTTACAGGTTAATGTCTTTCAAAATTAGAAGTATAAATATTAATGATTTATAATTATATATTTAATTTGAAATATATGATTAATTTAGAAATATAAATATAGAAATAAAATTTCAAGCAAATGAGTTCAAAGGTAGCCAATAGGAGTCCAAGAATTTATAATCTAGAAGTAAAGAATCCTACAGTAAACCGGTTACAATATTGCATGGTAAAACAAAAAAGCTATCATTTATGTAATAGCAAAACGTAAAAAAATGCGTCAGCCCGGAGTCGAACCAGGGGCTCGTCGATGGCAACGACGAATTTTACCGCTAAACCACTAACGCTCGTTATTGATTAACCATCCTCCTGGAACTATTTGTAGTTCCACTTTTAAAAAAATTTAAAAAAAAAGTGACTTGAAACTGGCACATTTAGAAATGGGCTAAGGACGGTTCTAATAATCTATATAAATGTCTGATGAAATAATAAGAGTAAATACGCCTTATTCATATAATTGTCAGCGGTCTTTTCAGATGGTCCAAAAAGACCGACTGGGTAAAAACGACGGCAAAAAAGATAGTCTTTTAAGCGCTGAAGCGGTCTTTTGCCCAGCTCTAGCCTCATCCTGTTTAGCTTTGTGGTATAATAACCATTAATTGTCCTAATAACTACATTCTACCCTAACAAGCATTCTGCTCAAACAACGCGCATACCGCTTTCAACAATAAGACTTGCAATATCCACAATAGGAAGTAATAGGGTGCGCACGTGAAAGCACTTCTAGTATTGGAGCCAATTAAAAAGATCTTAATTTAGATATCGGAACCTTTATTTCCTAGAATATAAAAGGAGCTTAGGAAATTTACTCCAGATTAGGCTTTGATTTTTACAAGTTGATGAAATAATATTTAATTAAAAATATTTTCCTAATAATAATTTATTTCTTATTATAATAAGTAAATTTGTAGTATTTTCTAGTAAAACTATGCAAATAAAAATGAATGATTCCATAAAGTACTTCATAAGTAGGTTTATAATTAATTTCATACACTTCATAGAATATTTTATTGCTATTTTCAGCTAAAAGATTTATTAATTAATATTTAGAAAAACTTAAACGATATTGTTAACTTTTTTTTTTCACAAATAAACATTAAATGCCAATTTTTATAACTTTTAATTTACTCAAGTTTGATTAAGTTCAAATTTTATTTGTTTTAATATATTACAATATAATATGGAGTCTGGCAAATTACCGTAATTCTTATTATATTTAAGTCTATTTTTTTTTTTGTTAAAACCTAGCAAACTTGATTGATTTTTTTCTTATAATGTATATTTTTCTTTTATATACTATTTAAATCACTTTTTGAATGTCAAAGAATGCCTCTTTTTATTGTTTAGAACATAATTAGTGATACTTTTACTTTTGTAGTTTATTTATTTGTACAAACTATTTACTTAAAGAATATTCTTTTCATAAAAAGGTTTCGTTATTTTTAATTTTTAAGTGAATATTCTTTTTAATCAATAAATTTTTTATACCTTTATACATTTATATTTTAAATTATCTTAGTTCATTTTATTATCTTTATATTTTAAATTATCTTAGTTTATTTTATAACTACCCATGCTTAAACACAAAACGTAATAAAAAATATCTCCTATGAACTCTATAATTTAACTATTGTAAAACTTTTATCAATCTACCTATAAAAACGATAGAGACATTTGATTTTTAATAAATTTAATTACTACAATAAAACAAACTGCAAGAAAAAGAACTATTTTAGAAATTTTTAAGAGATCAAATCCTAATCTAGATGGACTTTCCTAATCAGTAGGCAGATTTTGCGCGAACTCTTACAGTAGGTGGAAAGCTAGTTAAAGTAGGGTGTGGCAGTATCAACTGCCAAAAAAAAAAAAAAAAAAAAAAAAAAAAAAAAAAAAAAAAAAAAAAAAAAAAAAAAAAAAAAAAAAAAAAAAAAAAAAAAAAGAATTTCATGAACGAAAAATGCCAAGCCAACTAAGAAAATAGAAAATATTTAATGAGTGTCAAGTAATAAAAAATAAATTTCTTAAAAACGAATACAATGAATATATTTAAAAGCAAAGTAAACAAACTATCCAGGATACATAAAAAGAGTTTTCACTATATTTTATCTCCGTAATTTCAACCAATAAGCTCAACCGTAATCTCCACTATGTATTTCAACCATATAATTTACGTAACTTAATACAATAATAAACCGTACAGAACACTAATTAAATATAATTAAACTATAGAAAAAAAAAAAAACAAAAAAAAAAAAACGATTACTAATGAAGATTAGCAAAGTTAATCTATGAAATTAAAAGTCTTTACCAAAAAATTCTCAACCGAGATTGTAAATAAGTAAATTATGAGTGTAAATAAATTGTAAATTAATCTATTAAATATTAAATATTAAATATTAAGTATTAAATATAATCTATTAAATATAATCTATTAAATATTAAATATTAAATATTAAATTGTAAATCTTCAAATACTAAAACATAAACTGTTAAATATTGAACTATTAATTTTAACTTATATTTTTAACCTATAACTACAAATTACAACCTGAACTAGGATTTTTTTTTTTTTTTTGCAGTTGAAAACAACTTGAAATTATTGTAGAAATAAAAATTATACAGTTTTTGATACATGGATTTAAAAACTACAACGGATCAAAATGACTTGAATGGAATAAACAATGGAAACAGTGGAACCAAAATCGCGCCAAATCATGCAGACGGCAATGATTTGAAAGCATTAAGTAACCCAAATGCATCAAATGCATCAAATAACTCAAACGCATCAAACAACGCGTCAGACGAAGCATCAAACGATGTAAAAACCATAACTAGCATAAATAGTCCGCTTACATTGGAAAACAGTAACTCTTCTCAAAAGACACTCGAAAAGGAAAACAAATATTCTACTGAATTGAACAATAATATAAATATCGAAAGTAATAACAACAACAGTAATAATGTACACCTTGTGAGAAAAAAACACTTTATTACTAGGTTTCTACCTTTTTCTAAAAAAATAATTCCAATACCTTCGTCTCCACCAGAACCACCAGAATCAAATGCTAATATATTGTCATATATATTTTTCCAATGGATGCAAAAAATTATATCAACAGGTTATAATCGTACTTTGGAATTTGAAGATTTGCCTTTAGTGGCAAAAAATAGAAGAGTAGCTGAACTCGAATTACGATTTAATAAAAATTTACAGAAAAGAATGAAATCTTTAAAAAAATCAAAATCAGATTATGCCACTTTATTGGCTCTTAATGATACCTTTTTTTGGGAATTTTGGATCGCTGGAATTTTAAAATGTTTAGGTGATTGTACACAAGCTATAATCGCTGTACTAACTCGTAAAATTATTGAATTTACTGTTAATAAATATCAAGGAATCCCAGAATCAACTGGTCGTGGTGTTGGAATGGCTATAGGTATGGCTGTGCTTTTAGAATTTTCTTCTATTTGTACTCAACATCATTTTTTCCATGCAATGATGGTTGGTGCTCAAGCTAGATCTGTTTTAATCTCATCAATATATAAAAAATCTTTAAAATTAAGTAATAAATCACGTCTACAATTTACAAATGGTAAAATAACTTCTATGATGAGTGCTGATGCATATAAATTAGAATTCTCTTGTAGATTTTTTCATCATTTATGGGATTCATTCGTTCTAATAGGTGTTTGTATAGTAATCCTTTTAGTTAATATAGGCTATTCATCTTTAGCAGGAATAGCCGTAATGTTTGCAGTTGCTCCTATTCTCACTTTTGTTGCAAAAAGTATTATTAAAAATCGTATAAAAGCTTCAAAATATACTGATGAAAGACTTAGGATAGTATCTGAAATAGTACAAGCAATGCGAGTAATCAAATACTATACCTGGGAAAAAGCCTATCTAAAGAGAATTTTAAATATTAGGAAAAAGGAAATGAATCTTGTAAGGAAAATTTTAATCACTCGTAATGGAACTGTATCCATTGCAATAACTCTTCCAATTTTATCATCTATGATTGCATTCATCGTTCTTTCCGTTACAGGTCATCATATGAATCCAGCTACAATATTCTCCTCCTTAACTTTATTTAATAATTTACGTCTACCTTTAATTCTTTATCCAGTAGCTTTAACTACATTCACAGATGCAATAGTTGCAATGAAGCGTGTAAATAAGCTCCTGACAGCTGATGAAATGGAGTCAAGTATTAATATTAATGAAAATCAAAAAGATGCTATTATCATTGACCATGCTTCTTTTATATGGGATGATTCAGCTGATATAGAAACTGATGCAATAGATAAGGAAATAGAAAAGGAAGCAAAGGAGGATAAGGAAGCAGAACTAGCTTTAAAAATTAAAACTAATAATGATAATAATAATAATAATATGGCCACTAGTTCTACACAGAATACTGAAGAAAATGAAAAATCAAATAAACCTAGTATGGATATAAAAAAATTCTCTGGTTTAATTGATATTAACTTAAATATTAAAAAAGGAGAATTTATAGTCATTACAGGTGCAATTGGAACTGGTAAGACTTCTTTACTAAGTGCTATTGCTGGTTCCATGCGTCAAGTCTCAGGTACTTCCTCTTTATCTTCCCCATTATGTTACTGCTCTAATCCATGGATTCAAAATCTTACTTTACGAGATAACATTTTATTTGGTCATCCTTTTGATGAAAAAAAATATCGCAAAGTTTTAGAGTCATGTGCTTTGGAACAGGATATTGCTTCATTACCTTACGGTGATATGACAGAAATAGGAGAACGTGGAATCACTATATCAGGTGGTCAGAAAGCAAGAATAAATTTGGCACGAGCAGCATATGTACAATCAGAAATTATACTTATGGATGACGTACTCTCAGCTGTTGATGCTCATGTAGGAAAAGTTATTATAGAAGAATGTATAATGGGGTTTATGAAAGGTAACACACGATTATTAGCAACTCATCAATTACATGTATTGGATTACGCTGATAGAATAATATTCACACCCGGAGATGGATCTGTCATAATTGGAACACTGGATGAGTTAAAGGCTTCTAATAATGAATTTAGGTCTCTACTTATGCTTAATATTCAATCTACGAATGAAGAAGAAAAAGTTGTGGAAGAGGAAGATGCTATAGAAACTTATGTTTCCAGAAATGAAGAAGAGGCAAAAGAAGACGATAAAAATAAAAAAATACCTCTTTCTAAGGTTGTTTCAATGGTTCCTAACAATAAAAAATTTGTTCTTAGCGATGATAATGGTAAAAATTTAATTGTTAAAGAAAAATTGGTACAAACTTCTATAAAATGGAAAGTATACAAAGCTTATTTTTCTAGTGGCTCTAAGTATTTATCTTTTATGGTATTTCCTAATATAGTATTTTTAGTAATACTTGCCACAGGTACAATGGTCTTGGCAGGATTGTGGCTCAGTTTTTGGACTTCGGATAAATTTCATGAAACAAGAGGATTTTATGTTGGAATCCTTGTAATGCTAACAGTCTGTTCTTCACTATTTTTCTTTTTATATTCTGCTTACATTACCTATTCATTGAATAGATCTAGTCGTATTATGAACGTAAAGGCTGTTGAACGGGTTATGCGAGCACCAATGGATTTTTTTGATACTACCCCGGTTGGTCGAATATTAAACCGCTTTTCCAAAGATACTGATGTAATGGATAATAATCTTTCTGATTCTTATAGGATGTTTATTCAAACTTTAGCAAGTATTATTGCATCATTTATTTTAGCAATTGCTTATTTTTATTACTTTGTGATTGCAATTGTTGTTCTTGCCGTGGGATTTGTTTTAGTTTCAGATTTTTATAGAGAATCGGCACGAGAGATCAAACGTTTAGAATCAGTGACACGTTCTGTTCTGTTTGCTCATTTTAATGAATCACTTACTGGGATTACCCAAATACGTGCATATGGAGCGATTGATCGTTTTATATACAAAAATGAAGAACACATAAATAAAACTAATAGGGCTTATTATCTTACAATTGCGAATCAAAGATGGTTAGGATCAAGAATTGATATGTTTGGCGTATGTTTAGTATTTATAGTTTCAATATTGGCGGTGACCTCTGTATTGTCAGTCGGAGCTTCAGCAGTTGGTGTTGTTTTAGCTTATATAATTTCTGTTATGTCTATGTTGTCTTGGATGGTTACACAACTTGCTGAAGTGGAAAATAATATGAATGCTACAGAAAGAATACATGAATATGCATACGATCTTCAAGAAGAAGCACCTTTACGTATAGAAAGTACAAAGCCTCCAGTTGGATGGCCTTCAAAGGGGACAATCTCCTTTCAGAATTTATCTTTTCGATATAGAGAAGGATTACCTTTAGTATTAAGAAACTTAAATTTCGTCATAAAAGGTGGTGAAAAGATTGGAATTTGTGGAAGAACTGGAGCTGGAAAAAGTTCAATATTAAGCACTTTATTTAGGTTGTCTGAAATATCTGAAGGTAAAATTTTAATTGATGATATTAATATATCAGATCTTGGACTTCATGATTTAAGAGAACAATTGTCTATTATTCCTCAGGATCCTACTTTATTTAAAGGAACTATTCGCACAAACCTTGATCCATTTGAAACAGCTACTGATGAGCAATTATGGGAGGCTTTGAAACGTGCAGGTGCTATAGACACAACAGAAAAAAATATAACATTAGAAGATATTAAGGATAATGAAAAGGTTAAACAGAAAAAAGAGCAAACAACTGTTGATAATACTTTACAAAGATTCCACTTAGATAGACAAGTGGAGGATGAAGGAGGGAATTTTAGTTTGGGAGAGCGACAATTATTATCGCTTGCTCGGGCACTTGTTCACTCTACAAGGATTTTAATTATGGATGAAGCTACTTCAAGTGTTGATTATGAAACTGATGAAAAAATTCAAAAGACAATAGCTACTGAATTTAATCATTGTACAATCCTTTGTATTGCTCATCGTTTAAGAACAATATTAAATTATGATCGAATTTTAGTTTTAGAAAAGGGTGAAGTAGCTGAATTTGATTCTCCATTTAATTTATTTAAAAAACAGGGAATATTTCATGGAATGTGTGTCAAAGCTTCTATCAATGAAGAGGATTTTAAATAATTATTTTATGGCAAAATGGAGAATAAATAAATAAGAATGAGTCAAAATGAGAAAAAAGAAAACAAAAAAAATAAAACAAGTTAATCAAAAGTTGGAAAACAAAGAAAATTTTTTTTCCAATCAATGGGTGTTAAGTTAATTAGGGTGAAAGCATGAAAAAGAATAGATTCTGGTTATTTATTTTTTAATTATTTATTTTAAAAATTCTAGATAAATATATTCTTAGGTATATAATGTTCATTTAAATTATAGAAAAGTATAAACAAAAAAAGAAAATAACAGAAGAAAGGCATAAATCATAAGAATCATTTCAAAAGAAGTAGAACAAAATAAAAAAAAGAACTGTATTATAATAAATATTGAATCATTAAGGGTGGTCGTAAACATTAATTGTTAGGAGGATCAAGAGGGATAAAATTTCCTACAATACACACGGGTCTTTTAAAAAGTTAGCATAGTTACAGATTAATAAATAATAAAGAAATAAACAAAATACAAATAAAAATATTAATTAATGGAAACTCACATATTATATTTGTCACGTCTAATTGTAAACGAAAAACAAGCACGACATATACAACCTGTAGGTGACTTAAGAGTACAAGAAGTTAATACAGCTTTATGACCTGGATCAAAAGCTATATTTCCATATTTTTCCCAATAATTCATAGCTGAATCTTCAGACATTAATTCATAGATGGCCAAATTACCATTTCTTAAAGAATCAATATGTACATTTACTAAAGCAGCGAATTCTTTATTTCCTCTAAAGATTTCACCAGTTCTTCGCCAAAGACAAGCTGGTATAGCCATAGATGAAAAAATTCTATCATAATCTAATAGAGTACGTTCAAAAGATTCTTCTACAAGAACTAAATCTAAATCAGTTAAAGATTTAGCAATTGATCTAAAAGTAGGTCTAAAAGATGAAAGTGTTTTTAAAATACGTTTTCTAGATTGAGGAGACATATGTGATTCCATATAAGATTGTAGTCTTGTATATCCTCCTACATAATTAAATGGTTTTAATAAACCAGCTTCTAATTTTGCATTTATAACTTGACGTAAACGTGCTTCTGGAGATAATTCTAAATCGGATGTACCGACAGGATCTGCTGCGGTTAAAAAGAATTTTTCTTCTTTAGTGGTTGAATTATTAGGAATAGAATTTACATCTTTTATATTATTATCTGATGGGTCAGTAGTAGATAAAGTTTTATCTGGAACAAGAGAAGTAGAAGTAGATGTAGAATTAGAAGAAACAGGTAAGGGAATATTTAAATCTAATTTTTTATCTAAAGGAGGCATTATATTGTTATTATCAATGTTAACATTATCAGTAGTTAAATTTTCATTTAAAGATTGATTTGTTGAAATATTTGATGTATCAAGAATTAAATTATCAGTTAATAAATTATTATTATTATTATTATTATTTGTAAAACTATTAATATCATCTAATTGTTCTGGAACTTCAGACCAAGGAGCTGTTTCATCAAGCATAGAAGCAAATTCATTTAAGGATGAAAGTTCAGAAGAGGTATTTTCAAAATAAGATATAGTATTATTAAATATATTATTATCATTATTAATTTCAGAAGAAGTTGGATTTGAATTTGAGGTTATATTTGAATTTAAAATAGAAGTATCATTAGTAGTTGAAGAAATAATAGAATTATTTAAAGTTTCAGTTCCTAAATTCTTTGAAGATGATCTTGAACCAACTAACGAAGATTTATTTGGAAATTCATCTCGACATAAATGACCAATATTTCTTTTAATACAACGTGCGCAAGGTCTTGAATCATCACAAGTCATATGAGAACGACGACAAAATACACAAGCATGTTGAGCTTTTCGTTTTCTAGGAGGCATTTTAGAGTTATTAGTTTTAAAAAAAACATATACATATAGGCAATATATACATATATATATATATATATATATATATATATATATGTATGTGTTTTTTTTTTTTTTTTTTTTTTTTTCCCCACCCTTATAGATTTTTTCTATAAAACATTCAATCCAATATTAGAGACTTTAAAGATTTATTTTATTTTCAGGGGAGTGGTTTAGATTTATTACAGGACTTAAATATTCTGTTTCTATGAGAGTATTTTTGTATGGTGTTAATTTTACTTTGGTTACTGTCGTTGTCGTCCTTTAAATTGGTTTTAAGTTGGGTTTAAATTTGTTCACGTTTTTGTTTTTCGTGGTATATTTTTCGTTGTAACCTTTAAATAAATTACTATGGTTATTTTGCTTTACCATAGTATAATTTTGTAAATTTATTTTCGTGATCCAGTTTTTATGTTTTTCCGTAGTTGTAGTCCTTTAAGCCCTTTAAATTGGGTACCAACCATATACTAAGTAATTTTTTAAAAAAAAATAAAATTAAATAAAATAACTTAAATAATAATTAAAAATAATATAATAGAATAGTAAAAAAAAATAATATAATAGAATAATTTGATTTAATACTATTTAAATATATATATTTAAATAAGTAAATAACATTTAGACAAATGTCATTTAAATAAAAAACACAAGTAAACTCAAACAATTTTAATAATAAATACAATAAGACTTGCACACTCATTGCACCCAATGGAAAATATGAATGGAAAAATTACTTAATAACACACAACGCACAATACATAATAAAATAGCGTAATATTTATAATTTACTACTTATCATTTACAGACATTTTCAATTTAGAAACAATTTCACGTAGCGCTTTCGCAACCCGTTGTTCCTTTTCTACAATATCATTATGATTGCATAAATTTTCACTTTTTACATCATTAAAAGAATTAAGCACAATCTCTTCTTGTTCTAAAAGACCAGCTTCAAAGTGGATTTCAGATTGCAAAATTCTTAGTCCAGCTAAAATATGTGCAAGTTCACGAACTTTACTAGAGCTAGCATCCTTTAAAGAATTAATTAATGGTATTCCAGATCCATCAAAACGTTCTTTCGGATTATTTTTAGCATGTTTTTCAAGCATTTCCATACAATCTCGTATAGTTTCCTTGAGAAGATTATCTGCTTCATCGGTATGTCTCATTGCATTAACAACAGGTTTTGCACAGTCAGATAATAGTTTCTCTATCTGAGTTAACTGTTCTTTTTTGTCATTTTTGTTATTTTTGTTATTTTTGTTATTTTTGTCATTTTTGTCATTTTTGTAATTTTTGTCGTTTTTGTCATTTTGGCCAATTTTGTCATTTTTGTCATCATTATTATTTTTACTGTTTTTTTTTTTCTTTGCAGGTCTTCCACGACGTTTTACTATAGGCTTTTTATTTTTTAATTTACCCATTAGTTTGAGTTTGTCCCGTATGAGTTTAGACTTAGTTAGTTTTATTAGTATTAGTAGTATTATTATTATAATAAATAAGTGTTTCTTTCTAGTTTCGAACCGAGGACAGTGATTTATTATTATTAAAACAGCACTTAAACTAAAAACCAAAAACACTATATACAAACTATAAAAATTATAAAGACTATAAAAAATTGCAAAACACCATAAAAATTATTAAATTTTTAAATTTTTAAACCGGAAAATTGTGACCATAAAATAAACTTCTAATATAAAATGAATATCGAAACTGATTCAGTGGCAGAATTATTAAGACATGCCGATTCTCCAGGAAAAACTGAACAAATCAAGTCCCTTGTATCTTCAAAAGCTAACACTCTAACAAGACATTTAGCTGCAGCTTCACATGCTCAACTTGCACAAACTTCTGCTGGAATAGAAGCTTTATCAGAAGCAAAGAAAGAAATTACTGTCATAAAGGAATCACTTGCTTCTATAAAGTCAACCTCTTCTTCTACTTTAGCTTCTCCACTTTCACCGTTATCAAGTGTCAGAGAAGAGGAATCAAATTCAAATTCAAACTTGAATGGTTCAGTCGCTGCTCAAAGAACTGCTTTAATTCATAAGAGATTCGTTTTAACACTTTCTCTTGTAAAAAGATTATCAGAATTCCCTATACAAATGAATAAAATAAAAGAAATAATGGATGAAAATTCACCTTATAATGAAATATCTGAATCAGGAACTTTAGAAGATTTAAATGCTTCTCTTCCTTATTTACTTAATATTCACATGCTTTTAACTCCTCAAAGACAATTATATGATACAGTTCAAGCTTATACTATGGATAATTCTTATTCTTCAATGTTGGATAATTATTTTTCTTCTTTAATTAATATTGTTAAAATACTTGATACTCTTATCTTTGATATTGCTGCATCTATTCTTGAAATTACTCGTGAAGGAAATTATTCTTTAATTGTAAGAACTGCAAAAATTATACAAGCTGAAGAAAATGCTGATAGAAATGCTTCTTTACTTGCATCTGTTTTAAATTCATCTAATAATCCAAATTCTTCTTCTTTAGTAAATAATTCAAATGGTGCTCCAAGATTATCATCTTTAATGGATAAAAATTCTCTTTATAGACCTCCTAGAAAATATCTTTCAAGGTTTTTAAAATCTCTACAAAATTCAATAAAAACAACTTTCCAAAATTGTGAAAATACATATCTTCCTGATAATATCCCTGATATATTTCAAAATTTAATATGGATATATCAAGATATAGGTCTTGCTTTTTCTTTATTGGCTCCTTTAGTTCCCCCTCAATGGGATCTTCCTACAAAAATATTATCATATTATCATTCTGAATTACGTAATTTAATTCAAAAAATTATCCAATTAGAACCAGATGCTCATACAATTTTACAAATTACTGCTTTTGTAAAAGAATATAGTCCAGCAATGCTTAATGCAATTAAAGAATATTCTTCTGTTCCTGTAAAAGAGTTAAATATAGAGGCAATAGATCAAGCAATGCAACCTCCATTATTAGATAATGATGGAAATAACTTATTAAATGATTACATGGATTTAATTATATCAAAGATGTTAGAATGGATGGCAAATCTTTCTAAATCAGAACATGAAGCCTTTTTAACACGTACAGATCCTCCTTCAACAGAAACTGAGGATGGTAGATATGGTTTACCTGGAACACAAACATTATTTGTCATGATATCTCAACAATTTGATCTTGCAGAACAATCAGGGCAAGCTAGAGTTTTAGCTCGTGTAGTAGATTCATGTGCTGGAGCTTTATTAGATAGACAACGACAATGGGAACATCTGATGATTTCAGAAAATAATAAAAAGATAGCAACTGATAGTAAAGGAATAAATATTCCACTTTCAGATCCAAATGCCTCTTTTACATCTGCAGCTGGTTCATCTTCAAATTTAGCTTTTAAATCCCCAGATCTTTCTTCAAATTCACTTTTACCTCCAGGTTTAGCAGAATATATAGTAGCATTAGCTAATGATCAAATACGGGCTGCTGATTATACAGAGGCTATTTTAGGCCGTTTAGCTCCTATAGTATCAAGAAAATATCGACCTCAAATAACAGCAGCATTAGAATCTGTAATAGATGGATATGCTGCTTTGGGTCATAAATGTCTACGAGAATTAGCAAAGTCAATATTATCTGATGCTGCACCATCTCTCTCTACATTTTTTACACAAAAATGGTATAAAACTGGAATAAGCCCAGCAAAGGCAGTAATAGAAACTATAGAGGATTATGTGTCAGATTTAAAAGATCAAATCTCTCCAGATATTTGGGATTTATTTGTCGATCATATAATTGAACTTACACTTGTTGTTTATCTTGGATCTTTTAAATTTAATGCTTCTTTTGGAGTAGTTATGAAACCTGCACCAGTTTGTATTGATCATATAAAAGCTGATACAGCAGTTTTTTATGATCTATTTTCTTCATTAGCACCTGAAGAATATG
>JAJMCZ010000239.1:0-25075 GCA_030573245.1 Ascobotryozyma americana | reverse complement strand
TTTTTTGTTTTTACATCCTAATACAAAAACTAATACCAAAAACACAACTGTAAATTGAATATGTGAAGTTTTAAGATAAATAAATTTAATTTAATTTTTAAGTTTCTTATTAATGTGCTAATCTAGTAATTTTATTATGTAAACCCCTAACCTTGGGTGTATGAAGTAAAAATGATGGGTGTAAGTATCAATTCCCATAATAAATATATATTTTTTGTTATTAGGGTTGTATATTTTATTTCTTTGTATGTACTATTAAACAATTAATTATTCTCGATATAAAAAACTAGAAACCTACATATAGTATATTTATTATACTATATAATGATCGAAACCTTGTTGGTTTGTATAAATGGGTTTATTTATAAACTTATGTTAAAGATTTAATATTTCATAGTACACTCTTGTTACAGATTTTCAGTATAAGAGTGTGCAATTTGAGTTTCTAGGATATAAAACAAAAAATATAAAAATTCGTACAATATTTACAATTCAATCCAAAATTTAATAAACATATATAAAAATACCTATTTACATGTATTATTATTACGTACCAATATAGAAATTTTATTATTTTAATATCCATATCAACCACCCAACATAAAAAATAAAAACATATCTATATTGTACAAACTTTTTTTCTTTTTTTTTTTTTTTCTTTTTTTTCTGGTTTATTTATATACTTAAATATTAAAACTTATTTATTATCAAATAAAATCAACTATTAGGAATCCATTGTCTTAAAACTTCAGATTTCTCCTTATTCCTATCAATTTCAACTTCAAAATATGATGTAGGTTTAAAAGGCCAATTGTAAAATGCTCTAGCTACGCGAACAAAACAATCTGCAGGAAGATCCCCAGCTGGTATGTCAATTATGTCTTCTAAAGATTTAGAAATACCAGCAAATGTACCAGGATGTATGCAGTCTAATGATTCTCGTAGTGGTCTAGTTGGTGCATATAGTAAACTACTAATAATAAATTCCAATGTGGGAACATCAATATCATCTAGTTCTGGTCTATATCGAGGAGTTATTTCAAACAATGCGGGTTGAGGCTATGGTTTGTAATATAGTGTTAGTAATAAATAATAAATAGTGATAAATAATATACTCACTTCTTTGTTAAAAGATGTCACCTTTGGATGAATATCATCAATTCCGATTTCTATAGGAAATTGAAGTTCCTTCAACTTTGGATGACTTCTGCCTAAAATTGGATTTATATCTGCATAAATATTCAACATCAAAGCAGTTTTGGTAGAAAATCTTGTAAATGTTCCCTCTAAAGCAGTTCTTGGAATATCTACACCTCTTACAAAGGCAAGCATTTTCATTCTACCAAATTTATAAATCCAATTCTTATGTGCAATACATGAAGCAAATTGTGATAGTAACTGTCTACCTTGTTCGCCAGTCATGTTTATCACAAATAGCATCGATGTATTTAGGTCTTTATTATCAATATTTTGAGGTACTACTATTTTATCCATAAATAATTTGTCATACGTAGACCACTTAAAGGGATCGTATGGTAGTAGTTCTATATCTTCTGGTGATTTGTTTACCATATGCTTGCCAGTAAGTATATGTTTGATATATAATGTATAATTTAGATAAATAATATAATAAATTTATAATACAATGTATTTCATACCTCACTTAAAACCTTATTATACAACGGAAATATCTCCAACATTGTGGTTTTTTTTGGCTTAATAATATTATGCAATGCAGTACTAAAAACACCATTGCCTAAAATAATCATAAAATTAGTATCACTATAAGATATCCACTAAAAAATTAAATTTTCTTACCTGGATATGCATCTAATATATATGAATTTTCACCATAAACTTTATCAAGTTTCATTTTTTCCACAGCATTAACTACCATTTTGTCAGTATCTTAGAATATTTTTATAATAAATAAATAAAACTCACCTGCTAAATCGTAATCAACAAGATTTTTTCTCCCATAACTATGCCTTAAACGTGCTTCTTTCAAAGTTAAAGGTGTTAAATATTTCCAACTTTTTGACATTTTGAATACTGTTAAAATTTTCTATATTTTATTATTAAATTATATTGATTTATATATTGTAAATATGTTCAGTATGAGATGTACCTTATTATGTATAATATTCTATATAATAGTTGGTATATAATTTACCCTGTATGAGGTTTTTTTAATAATATATACTTATGTGCTAGAAGCGAGGCATAGGGCTTGCTTGGCAACAACTCTTTTTTTATTTTGTTTTTCCTATTAAGGTATATATATATATATATTGTATAAATTATTGTATAAATTATTGTATAAATTATACATTTATATTAATATGCTTGATTTCTACGAACTAATTTTTTGAATCGCATTGTTATTAATATTACAGATTTATAATAAAATATACATTATCTACATATTTCTAAAAAAATATAATAAATTCTAACATTTTATTTTATCTTATTTTATCTTATTTTATTTTATTTATACTCATATACATTTTTTAAAAATGATCTTTTTCACTCGCGAAATTAGCAACTTGTAAATAGTCGTAAAATCTCACTTGCTACTTATATTAATAGAAGCTGTCAATTCTGCTTGCTTCTTAAGAGAAGCTGGTGCATCGAATTTAGGTAAAATTAATTCAACCAATTGAATAACATCGGCAGATGCAAATTCTGTATTATTAAATAATGAATCCAACTCCTTAATCGTAGATATTTTGTATGTTCTATATTGCTGAGCATTAAATACATTCAAAATTTCCGTATATTTCCACATTTGAATATCATTATATGATGCATTAGGACCATGTATCAATCTTTCAATAGTATAACCATCATTATTTAAAATAAAAATAATAGGCTTGACATTTCTTCTAATCATAGATGAAATCTCAGTAACTGTTAATTGAACTGATCCATCACCAACAAAAAGAATTACACGATCACCAGGGTTCAATTCTTTTCTTGCTAAAGATACACCAAGACAGGAACCAACTGAATATCCAATAGAACCCCACAAAACTTGAGTAACTGCTGAAACTCCACAAGGAAATCTGGTTGAATTAATACCAAAAGATGAAGTTCCTGTCTCGGTAATAACAGTATCTCCAGAACGTAAAAATGAACCTAATCTAGTCCACAAATATTCATGACTAGCAGGTGCATCGGATGCTTCAGGTACTTTAACTTCAAGAATATTAGGAGAAGGTTGGGTAGAAGCTTGATCAATACGATCCAATAATTTATCAAGTAATGGTTTCATTTGTATTCCTGGGAATGTAGCATGTCTAATTTTACACCAATTTGAATGTAATTCAACAAATTTAGAACGATCTATTCCATAAGAAAAACTTCCCGTGTTAAAGTCAGACAAAATAGCACCAATAGAAATAACCAAATCTGTTGATTCAGCTGCTTTTTTAACTTCTGGTTTAGATAATTCGCCAACATAAACACCGCCAAAACGAGGATCTTGTTCATTAATAGCTCCTTTTCCCATAGGAGTTACAAAAATTGGATATTGTGTTTTGTGTGCTAATTTATGTACTTCATCTACAACTCGATGTCTAGTTGCACAAGCATCAACTAATATGCATGGATTTTTAGATTCCTTCATGAACTTAATAATTGTATCAAGAACCTCCTTCTCATCATCAGGATCATTTGGAGGCAATGAAAGATCAATTGGAGTATCAAGACGAGAAGCAGGAACTTCAAAATCAACAAGATTTGTTGGAAAACCAATATAAACAGGTTGTGCGGCAATCCAACAGGTGCGCAAAAGACGATCAATATCACCTGGAGCAGAATAACCATCGTCTAAAATTACAAGTCCAGCAGATATGCTTTGGGACATGTTTGAGAATACATTAAAGTCTCCATTACCTAACGTATGATGTAACAATTCCTTCTTTTGTCTTGAAATCTTATTTGGAATTCCAACTATATGCACTACACCGACATGTTCGGAATAAGAACCAGCAACCGCTGCTAATGCAGAAAGTTCACCAACACCGAATGTTGTAACTAATGCTGCAATTCCTTTGGTTCTACTGTATCCATCTGCAGCATATCCGGCATTGAGTTCATTTGTATTTCCGACCCTAAATGTTAGTATGATAATAAAATAAGCAATATAAATAGATAAATAGTTTCGATTTTAGAAAAACGTACCATGAAACATTTTTAACTTCGTCTATATGATCTAGCAATGCCAAGTTAAAGTCACCTGGGACACCGAAAATCTATTGAATTAGAAATAATGTATATTTGAATATATAACACCTTTAGGGAAACGAAATAATTTATTTTTTAAAATAGATATTAAAAACATACCGATTCGATACCAAATTGGCTTAATCTTTTAAATAAATAAGTTCCAAGAGAAATTTTAGACATTTTTGTATTTTTGTAAATTATAAATTCTAAATAATTCAGTTAGCAAAATAGGATATATATATATGTCTAGAAATTAAAAAAAAAAAAAAAGAAAATTTTTAAAAATAAAATATTTTTGTATTCTAGCTTTAATAATAATTTCTCTTAGCTGTAAAAGCCGCTAATTTGTTTTTTCTTTGTGGTTCTAATGGTTCTCCTGATAATGACATCATGATATATAAAGTATGTATTTACGAGTATTTACTTTGTATTATTAGGAATTACTGGAATATTTACACAAATAATATTTACGAAGTCGTTAATGCTTGTTTATTTTAGATTTTAATAAGGCAGTTTGATATAAATTATTACTCTACGGATCGTAACGGATCGGGTAATTATCACACCCGGAATTTGTCGTTAAATATTATAATCAGGATAGTTGTAGCTGCCAAGGATTTTTTTTTCTCTACTATATATTTTTCCTAAAAATGATCTTTTTGCTGCTATACAAAAAAATATAATAATCACAGATAAAATAAAATTCTTATACGAACGAATATATCACACATTTACCACACTTTATTTTAGTTTGTGGTAATTTATCATACATTATTTACTTATATAGTGTAATTGCTCAGTAGAGTTCGTATTTTATAGCGTTTCGTTAAAAAAAAAATATAATTTGAAATTCCATTATATATATAAGCGTAGAAAATATTTGCTTTGTTAATGATTAGAATTATAAGTTTTTAATAAATTATACGTTTTAAAAGAATAATATACACAAAGTAGATTATAATACACTAAAAGAAATATTTACCATGGAGGAAGATGACCTGGAAAATTATCAGTTCTATAATCCAAATGAACAAAAGCACGTTCAACGAATGGTAAAGTTTCTATGGCATATTGAAGTGCTTCACCAATATCATGACTATCACGTAATGTTGTGTTTGCATTCAAAACTATATCTAATTCAACTATATATCTATCACCTGCATAATAAACTTTAAGTCCTTGAACTTCTTGAATATGTGAAGAAAATCTCATGCACATGTATAAAATTGCCTTTCTATCTAATGTTTCACCTGACGCACCAGTTAAATGATAAATATGTTCTAATGCAGTTTTAGCCCAAGATGTTACTACATATAATGAAAGGATAATTGCACCTAAAGAATCGAGCCACCATATTTTGAAAATAGATCCAAGTATAGGAAATATTATTGAAAAAAAACTGCAAACAGTTAGAATAAATAAGAATAAAAATAAAAATAACAAAACAACAGTTACACGTACTTGAAAACTATATCACTCTGAGCATCCTGTGCTAAAGCCTGAATAGAACTAGAATTAACATTTTTACAAAAATAATAAGCAACTATTTTAAGTAAAATAGTTGATAACATTATCAGAAAACTTGACATTGAAAGTTCAACTATTTGATTAGGAGATTCACTAGTCATTCCTGAAATCAATCGCGATAAAGATTGTTCGAAAACTTGTAAAAATGAAATTATTATAAAAATAGAAAAAACTAAAACACCGATTGGTTCCATTCTTGATTTTCCTACTGGATATACATTTTCCGCATTATCTGACTTATGAGCAGCAACTGTGGCACTTATCCAAATAACAAATGAGCAAAGTAAATCTAAAACTGAATCAATTAAGGAAGCAATTATGGATAAAGAGTTTGTAAGTAAAGCTACTACTAATTTACCACCAAATAAAAAAACATTAAGTAGTATATTACAAATAATAATAAAATTGATATAAGAAGAAAATTCTGATTTTGAGCCTAAAAGCATTGATAATTCTGTATCAGAAGATGCTGGAAGACCTGATCCACGATTACTAATAATATCTGTCCCATAATGTCGAATTATATTTTTATGAAGATTTGTATCCAACATACCATCAATACCAATATATCTTTCTATTTCTTCATTTTGGTTTTTATAGAAATTTCTTAATTTTTTACATTTTATTTTAGAAGTATCAACTAATAATTTTTCCCAATTAGCGGCAGGAGCAGATTCTCCGATTAAATAATTACTTCTAATTTCTTGAAGGTTTGTTAAACGAACTACAGAATCTCGACGTAGATTTAAAAAACGTGGATTCATTTCAAGCAAGTTTGAGTTTGAAAATGTGTTGGTATTATTATTATTGTTGATATTATTATTATTAATATTATTATTACTATTATTACGATTAATAATGTTATCTCTTATATAGTTCTCGTTGGATAACTTATAATAAGGTTTTTTATTAGTTGACTCATTTTTCACAGAATTTAATAAAGTTGTAATTTTTTTCAATTTTGGTTTAATGTATAATTCATTATCTGATGAATCTGTCGCAGCCATTAAAAATAGAATCTAAAAATTACAATTTTTGATAGTTTTTATTGAAAAAATTTTAAAAATGATAAAAAAATGATAAAAAAAATTAACCACCTCCACAGGTGGGAAAATAAGCGGTAAAAAATAAATTTTAATAACACACAATTTATTGGTTAATAAATATATATATAGTAAATTTTTATTTATACTTGAGAAAAAAATAAAACTGTTGAAAAGAAGAAGAAGTAAAAAATAAATGACGTTTCTTTTTTTCTTTTTATAAAAAACGTCTTTTTTCTAGTTGAACTTGTAAACGACTTGTAAATGAAGCAAGCCAATAAAAACGTTTGATTAGCGCCTTGGTTTAGAAAATAAAAAAATAAAATTATTTTATCTTTTAACATCATTTCCTATTTTGGTTATTTTTACTGTATGTAGTCATAACAACCGATAAGCCCTAATTGTTTATCTACTTTATTACCCTTTTCGCAGTTTTAATAAAAAAAATATTTCTTAAATATGGCCTATAAGAAAAATATGTTTTTAATTTAATAATATTTGCAGGTAATTAAGAACAATAATTAAAAAAAAATTAATTTAAAAATTAATTAAACCTAATCTGCCAATAATTATTTAAATAATTCTTTTTTTTTTTCCTTTTTTTTTTGAAAATCACATTTAATTCAATCATTACGTAATATGTTTATCTGATAAACCATAAAGCTGTTAATTGTATTAAAATTTACAAAAATTTGTATTTTTTATTATTATTTGGTATTTATTTGTATTAAAATATATAAAAAATTTGTATTTATTATTATTATTATTTGGTATTTATTTGTTATTTGGTATTATTTATTATTTAAAAAAAAAAAAAAAAAATTTCCTTTTCTAACAATAAAACTTTGTACATCGCTTTATAGTTGATAGATTTGACATTATATTTCTAACATTTAATGCATTTCTAGAGATTTTTATATAAAAAAATCTATTTCTGTAAAGTTGTAGCTTAATAAAAAAAAGCTATTGTTTTTAAGTGTCAATAATATTGATAAATCTAAGATGGTTGATTATTACTCTATACTTGGTATTTCTGCAAAGACCGATGCCTATAATATAAGGGAGGCTTATAAGCGGTGGGTTTATTGTTTTTTTTTTGTTTTATTATTATTATTATTATTATTATTATTATTATTATTATTATTATTATTATTATTATTATTATTTATATTACTATTTTCCTATCTCATCATCTAACATCAAAGTGCTGCTCTAAAAACGCATCCAGACAGGTTTCCTCAAGGGTCTAGAGAAGCTCAAGTGGCTACAGTTAATTTCCAAGAAGTGAATGAAGCTTATTATGTATGACTATGATATTTATTTATAATATTTATTTATAATATTTATTTATAATATTTATTTATAATATTTATTTATAATATTTATTTATAATATTTATTTATAATATTTATTTATAATATTTATTTATAATATTTATTTATAATATTTATTTATAATATTTATTTATAATATTTATTTATAATTATTTTTATATTGTACTTATATGCTAATATAATAGGTTCTCAGTGATAAACACAGAAGAGCAGAATATGACCGAACAAGATCAAAAGATGAAAAAACGGGAAATAAAAATTTTAATAATGAAGAAACACCAGCATTTAAAAATTCAAAACCTAAAGATGCTTCAGAATATTGGTCAGATGAGCAATTTGCTTCTGTATTTGAAGATCTTTTACGAGAAGAAGGTTTAGGTGAAGAGGATTTTTCAAAACAGAAGGGAACTGAAAAGGAAAAGACTTCACATTATTATACATATCTTGGAATGATTGGTGGTAGTTTATTGGGATTTATTGTTGGGAATGTTCCTGGTGCCATAGCTGCTGCAGCTTCTGGCGCTTTACTGGGTAAAATACGAGATGAAAACAATCAGTCCGTTGCTGAGGTTTTTAGAAAGCTTCCATATTCGGTGAGTACGAAGTATTTTTTTGTTTATTTCTTTGTTTATTTCTTTGTTTATTTTTTTGTTTATTTCTTTGTTTATTTCTTTGTTTATTGTTTATTGTTTATTGTTTATTGTTTATTGTTTATTATCTTCATCTAATACACAACTAACCACTTGTATACAGGAAAAAGTACGTTTAATATCTACGTTGGCATTTAAGGTTTTGGGTACTAGCTCATCTGATTCGTTTGCTAGTTTTTAATTGTTTGGTTTGTTTAATTAGGTTAGTTAGTTAATTAGTTTAATTAGTTTTGGTTGGTTTGTTTTTAGTACGTAGTTTATATACTATTTTTAATAGTATAATAATATTATTGGAATTACATTATTGTATATTGTATCTTTTACGTTTTTGTATATACACATCTGTTGTTTTAAGTGTTCATGTAGAATTTCAAAAATTCCTTTCCAATTTTGCATTTTGAATATTGCTCCTCCATACTGTTTTTTTTTTTTTTTTTTTAAGTCTGGTATTCCTATAGTTTTAGCTTATTTTTCATGGTTTCCGTAGAAATTTCCATATATCTTTACAGTTTCCATAGTAAATCACAGTGCTGAAATTCAAATAATATTAGTAATTTATATGATCAAATAAGAGCTCATCCGTCGCACTTGAAACCTAAAACATAAAAAATGGTAAATCTTGAACTTTAAAGAGATCTTCAGAATAACGAAAACGGTAAAGAGTAAGATAAAATTTAAATAATCGTTCTTTAAAATATTTAAAGAATCATTTTTATAAAACATTTAAATAATCATTTTTATTATTTATAGAATTATTTATAGAATTATTTATAAAATTATTTATAAAATTATTTATAAAATTAGTATTCGCGGTAATTTATACTATGATTGAAAATGAACCTCATATAAAAAATTCCATAAATCAATTATCAAAATTCACATACAGAGAATTAAAAGAATTATCTTTACTAGGGGAAAAAATAAAAACTGAGAATTTCAAACAAAATGCACATCAAAGTGAAAATGCACACGTAAATGTACATGAAAATGCAAATGTAACTGAAAATGCAAAACTAACTGCAAAAATAACTGCAAACGCAGACACAAACGCAGACGCAAACAACTGCTGGACCTTTATGCAAAAAACACCATGCCCTGGTAAACACAAACTTCGGGTTATAGTATTTATCGATTTGGATGCATTTTATGCACAATGTGAAATGGTTAGGTTAAACGTTTCTCCTACAATTCCACTTGCTTGCCAACAATGGCTTGGTCTTATTGCTGTGAATTACCCTGCTAGAGCTTATGGTATCAGTAGACATGAATCTGCACAAGAGGCAAAATCTAAATGTCCTAACCTTGTATTGGCACATGTTCCCACTTGGAGAGTTGGCGATTCAACCTGGGCTTATCATGAAAACCCTTCTATTGCATACCATAAGGTTTCTTTAGATCCTTATAGGAAAATGTCTAAAAAAATATTTTCAATATTTAAACAAAATTCAAATGTTATAAGGAAAAAATCAATCGATGAGGCTGCTTTAGATTTAACTTATAAGGTTTACATTGAAGCCATTTCTCGCTATCCAATTCTTAATGATTGTGGAAATCATAAAGAAGATGATTCCCTTCCTTTACCTCCGCAAGAAATTCCTACCGATTTAATAACAGAGGGGCTTACCATAGTTGGTCTAAGAAAATATGAAGATGATAACGTCGACAGCACTGATATCAAAACCCCTATTTATACTCTCTACCCAGGCCAAGTTCTAGATTGGGACGATATATTCATATTAATTGCTTCAAAAATCACTGCCCAAATCAGAAATCAAATTTTGTCTACTTTAGGAGTAACCTGCTCAGCAGGAATCTCGAATAATATAATGTTGTCCAAAATGGCGTCCGGTTTCCATAAACCAAATCATCAAACTGTTTTATTACGTAATTCTTATAAATCTTTTCTAGCTGACAACTTTGAATTAAGAGATATCCCAGGTTTGAAAGGAAAATTTGGTGCATCTTGTTCCAATCTTTTTAATGTTCCTGAAAAAAATAGTATTAAGCACATTCGCCAGTTTTCCTTAATTGAATTAACAACTGCTTTCCATGACGATGATGATTCACAAAAACTTATGACAAAAGTACAAGCTTTGTATGATATGGTAAGAGGAATTGATTACACGGAAGTAAATCCACACTTGGATTTAAACTCCATGGCATCTTGTAAAAATCTTCGTAAAGGTATATTTTCAATTCAAGAGGCAGAAAAATGGTATAAAGTCTTGGCTGCTGATATAATATCACGAATAAATACCTCCGATTATGATATTGATACAGATATGCTCAAGAGTCTTCGACGTCCAAGAACATGTAGCGTTCATGTTTCTAGGCCAGGCTTCCCATATTATACAAAGCAAGCTTCTTTTTCATTAGTTAAAGATTTGGATAAATTACAGGAAATGCTATTTGCTAAAGCTTCTAGCATTTTAAATGAAATTAATGACATTCCTTTCCCCTGGTCTTATATATCCTTAGATGTGAGTAATTTTGAAAATTTAGCAGCTGCGAATGTGTTTTCCATGGATAAATTTTTAGTATACAAATCAGATAATAAAAGAAAAATACCTCCACCTGATGAAGTGCCCAATGAGAAAGAATTAACTATCAAAAAGGTTTCTGATAACCCTCCTCCGATTCCTTCAAAATTTAATTCCATTACTGAAGCTGGAACAACAGAAAATGATAAAAAGCGCACGAAAAATTCCAAAACCAATTTTAAATTTGAGATTGAGGAAAGAATTGAATGTCCAGTTTGTAAAAGATTGATTACAATAAGTAAAATCGTCCAACATGTCGAAATACATGATCAAGAGAAAGATTCAAGTGAAACAAATGGTATAGCCAAATCGTCAAATGCAAAAATAGATGCAAAGTCAACTGAATCAAAAAATACTACAAATATAAAAGCAAGAACTAAGCAATCGGATTTTAAACGTAAGCAATCTAAAGATTCAACTAAAAATCGAGATACTAAGAGTTCACAGCAAACAATACTAAGCTTTATTAAGCCATTAAAGGAATGAATGAAAATATTGATTTTCTAAATAACATTAATTTTTTTATATTACAATGTAATTAAAGTAAAGAAATATTAGACATGTTATTTTTTCGATAAAAAGGAAAAAAAGAACCACTATCGAATGCATTTTCAATCATTAGAATATATTAATTTTTATACATAATTTATATACAATAGTTTTAAATAAAAAATTCAGCATAGCTGAATTTCAATTATAAAGTTTCTCATCAATATTATTTTTAATTCTATACCAATATTTTAAAGCTTTAACAGTATTTTGAGCTGATTTGTATTCAGAACTAGAGAAATTATCTTCTAATGTTTTAATGGTAGCGCTTATATGTTTTTCTGCTTCATTTTTTAATTGCTCAAGTTGTTCATTTGAAGAAGCATTTTCAATTTCTTCATGAAATTCCATTATTTCCAAAAGAGTAAAATCAACTGGTGCTTTCTCATCCATAGTTTCCTCGCCAATTCCCATATTATTCAATTCCAATAAGTATTCTGCTCTAGACAAAGGGTCCTTCAAAATCGAATAAGCATGATTTAATAAAGATGATTGCTTTTCGAATTTTAATCTTTCTTCTTCATTTGATGATTTATCAGGGTGTGTTTTACTCTGTAACTGTATGTACTCTTTATAAAGCTGATTGTTTCCCGGTAATGTAAAAGAATATTCTACAGTCTGTGATTTCTGTGGAAAACTTAAAGGAAATAATGAAAAATAACTTTTTTTTTTTGATTTTAAATTTGTCTCTGAATTTAGATAATTTGATTTTTTCTCCCCAAACTGTACCTTGGAGTATGATGTAAAAGTTCGAACCAAATTCGTTTTATAAATACTTTGATCAATATGTTTATAAAAATTCCTTTTAATAGTAAAAGCCATTTCCTACCTTATAATCTTTTATATTTTATAAAACAAAACGAAAATATTAAGAATGGTGTCGTTAAATACAGCATGTTCAAAAGTGAAAATAAATATATAACGTCACCACCCTGGGAACTGGTGCAGATTTCGAGTTCGCCAATTCTCCATTTACAGTTCTCTATATTAGAGTTGGGCAAAAAACGTCTTTTCCATAGTGACCTACAGTCCAAAAAGGGCCATGATCAAGAGGAATCAATCATATTACTAAATATTTGCGATGCCATATTTCTTATTCATGTTAATATAAATGTAAAAGCTAGTGTATAATTATTGCTTAAATTTAAACACATAATTAATATATTTTATTTATATTTTTTTTTTTTAATTTTTATTAAAATATATTTATTCTATGTACAAATTTGTAGTTTCACAAGCTCGCTGGGCATAATGGGGCTTAACAAATTTATTAATCTATATACGTAAGCAAAGCAAATACATACAAAGCCAGAAAAGCAAAAACAACATGAGATAAAAAAAATACAAGACAATCAAAAGATGAAAATTAAACATAAAAAGAAAAAAAAGCCATTGTAGAATAATAAAACTTGCTTAAATAAAAGACAATATCAATCTGAATAATTAGTGATAAAGTAATAATTTCATTTTGTTTCCCTCGATGAATGGTTTCAATGTTCAAGGCTAAATATATTATATTAAATAAATAGAATATGTTCTTTTTCTTTTTTTTTTCTCACAAAAATGATCCAAAAAGTGCCAAACTAGAAAGTAAAAGTTTCTTTCTAGGCAAATAAAAAGCCTATCTACCGACTAAAAGCTCAAATGAATGTGCTCCTGATCCGATAAGTGTAGCAAGAATTAATCTTGTATAAATTAAAAATAATTGTTTACTTTTAAAAGTCAAACAATAAAAAACACATAAACTATATTCAGATAATCAGACTTACTCTTTTAGTTGGAACATTCTTGCGTCTGGTAGCAGGACTTGGAATAATAGGGTTACTAGACTTTTGCTTTAAGTTCTTATAAACCCTAATAAAACACATAATTTCTCCAGCGTTCACTACCAATATAAAAATATATGAGAGTTAATAAAGATTGATTGTAGAGCTAATTTTATTATCTTATTGACTTTATAGTCTTAAGCTTATTTAGTAATATTTTGATTTTTTTTTTTTTAATTTTAAAAATATTCAAAGTACTATAAAATAAATTATAACCAAGGTAATATACACTACAGATCGAAAAAAAGATGATAATGGCAGAAAATTTTGGCTTTTCTGGAATGATATTGTAATGTAAAGTAGAACTGATTCATCTGAATCGGCTCAAACCGTGGTATAAAATAGGATGATTCTGTCCAAATCGTTCGATATCATGAAATTAGTGCCACCATTTAAAGATACGATTTCATCCTAATAGGACGATCTTTTATTAAGGCTTGATTTAATGCCAATATGATATTATTAGAGCCGACAATATTAGTAAGGTTTCTCTTAAGTCTTCTGTAGTCTAAATTCTAGACCATAGAATAAAATATCTCATGTATTCGTAGGATTTGTCGATTTATCTGCGCTACTTTATTTACTTAGATAAGATTGTTCCAGATCGGACATTTTTAAGTTTATAGTCCTAACTTATCTTTGTCTATTGTGTCATTTAGGTTATACACACTTAGGCTATACACATTTGGGTTTTAATTGTCATTTATCGACGTTTAAACAGTAAACAGTAAACAATAAAGAATATTAAGGAGGGAATGTTAACTAGTCAACTTAAATAATAATACTGCATAAGTTTGTTGGTAACCACTGTTTATTGTAGTAGTCTCCATATACAATTTAATAATTGTAAAATACTAGAACATAACTTCCTTTATATATTTAAAGCTTCTATGTATTCTACGGTTTGTATGGTGTGAAATAAACAAGGAAAACATAGTACAGGCCTCGGAACATAAGCTTTCTGATACATATTCTATCTGAGAGTCTAGCAAAGAGAGGCTTGTTTGCATTTGCTACTACAGCAAGAAGTTGCTGTAGTATTCCAAGAATTCAGTCTAAAAACCAAGGAATAGTATTGAACTGTTGAAAATAGCTACTCTTACTTCCTTATACAACCTCCAAACCCTATTCTATTTGTTACGTTAAAGCTCCCTTTTACATGCACATGAAGCATGAAGTAGTACAGGTGAGTATGCATTAATGTATTATGAGATTTAGATATTATAGTTACCACATTAACTAGTAGAGATATAAGGATTCGTGTGTATGTAAATAGATAGAATATGTGTACAATAATAATAATAGAAAATATTTTGAGATTTTAATATAGTAAGATAAAAATAAACACTTGAATACATTCTTTAAAATGGATAATAATAATATTAATAAAAACAATAATGATAACAATACAGCTGATCATAATGGGAACGGTGGAAACCAACATGAACTCCTTGTGGTTTCTATGGAAATGTTTGAATATTAGAGTACAATTTGTATAATTCACAGTTTTATATTTACAAAAGATTTATTAGAATGAGTTACATATAATATTATTATTTATTTTATTACCGAAAGCATATAAATGTTTACAATTTACAAATTATAATCATTTTCCATACTATATTATCATATCCTATTTTTGTATAGTACCTATAGTGAGAAACTGTATTTTAAAAAGTTAAAAAAAAAAAACTTACTTACTAAAAACAGTATCTCTTTACGTCGTATTACTTTTAAATCTTTTATATACAATTTGAATAATAATAAAAAGGGTAAAAGTAAACAAACAAAAATTAGAAAAAAAAATATCATACTTAAACGGTTGAAAACTAAGAAAAGGACTTAAGAAAGAAAAGAATTTTGGCTAAACAGTGATATTTTTTTATTAAAAAAAAAAAACTTGCAAAAATGGACTATCACCTGCAGGCCTTAAGTACACCTTTGAAAAACAAGGAATCTAACCTAGAAAATGGAAATTTGTCTTCAGATTTATTGAAAAATACTGAAGTTCTTGGTAAATCTAGTGATAATTCAAATCCAAAACTTACGCGTGCACAAAAGGATGCTTTAATACGAAATTTGCGACTCGAATGTGTGTTTTATCTTTTTTTCCCCCCCCCATCCTTCCTTGCACTTTGTACTAACACTCTAGTGAATACTCGGGCAAATATATTGAGGTCAAAATACCAATTATCTGCAAAATCTATTCGTAGGAGAATGGAAATGCGTTTAAACCGAATACCTAAACGCTTGTATGATGTTAAAATTGGTGAATTAGTAAAATCTAAAAGACCGCTTACAAAGGGAAAAAGGCAATAATGATTTAAACTGTTGTATGGTTATTCATTATTTTAATTATCAAGACGGGTGTTTTGCTTTTACTGCTGTTTTGCTTTTACTTGGTTGTTATTGTTTGCGTGTGTATGTTTTATGTCTGCTAATGTGTATCTATGTATATGGGTATATATCTGTGTATACAAAGATATATACACCGATACTAACACATACAAACATATACAAACACATGCAACACATAAAACACATACAAACACATACAAACACATTTTGCAACTCTTGCATTTGATTGTTTACTTTCCACTTTTATTATAACACTATCATAAGAAATCAAATTTCTGTTTATTTATTTGTTATTATCATTGTTATTACTCATTTATTATTCATTTATTATTCATCTATTTATTCATTTATTTATTATTATTATTATTATTATTATTATTTATTTATTCATTTATTATTCATTTATTATTCATTTGTTATTTATTATTTATTATTTATTTATTTATTGTTTATTATTTATCTTCATATACTTTGCAGATACTCCTACTGCTAATATTCTACTATTTTTCCTTCAATATTTTTGTTATTTTTTCCTAGTTGTTTTTTAATCTACATTCAAATATTAGTTATTCTGTACCTTTTGTGTGTGTATATACACACAGTTTTGAAATACCATTCACCATTTTATTCTTTCATATACACTTTATTTTAACTTCTATTTCTTATTCTATTTCTATTTATTTCTATTTATTTCTATTTCTATTTCTTTTTCTTTTTCTCTTTTACCTCCACTTTCATCTTATATGTTATTGCAAAAATATCAAAACATAATATGAACTTCTCAACGGAATTTGATTTTAAATTTCAACATCATACCCAATATAATTCACATGATCTAACTTGGCCTCGATCACAAAATCCTTTAAATACTGCCAAAAGATTAAAAACTCATAAAACTCAAAAACTCGAAAGAATCCCTTTGTATCCTAGTGAAAATATTTACTACGCTTATGAAAAATCAACAATTTTATCCATTCTAGGTGAAAGAGACCTACATATAGAAAATAATATTCCTAATCATGATGATCTTTTAACAAGAAAACATTCAAAAAAACGCAGAATTTTAGATTCAGTTATACAAATACTCTTATTAAATTCTTTAAAAGATCCTGTCGCTGCATATATTGACACAACAAGACATGGAACTCGTATTTATGTCACAAGAGATTCAAACTCTACTAACTTGGATGTCTATACTTCACTTGAAAATTTAATCAATAACGCTCCTACTGATAATCCGGAAATTTTTGCACGCAGGTATAAAAATTTCCCAATAGATGAGTATATAAATTTTGAACTAAAATACTATACACATATCCAAACATTTAATTCTCTTGCTTTGAAAGTCTGTTTACAAGAATTTCAAAAAATCACCTCCACTCAAAATATTTTTAATGAAACACTACCACAAAAATTTTTGAATGAGATTTATGGAACAAATCTTGAAAACAGTTTACTACGTTTTATTATTGATGATTATATAAATTATCCACTTAGTATCTCAGAACGAATCGCCTTATTACATTCTTCATCTAAAAAAGGTGATTGTTATATTATAAGCTTGGCTTCTTCCATGCAGCAAAATAATTTATTAAATGAAGAAAATGCTTATTTAAACCAAAATGAAGAACAGTTAATAGCATTATGTATTAATTGTAGGCAGATAATTGCAAATATACTAAGCCTATTATATAACAACACAATAGAAGCTATTCTTTCTGATCCTAGTCTTCTTCGGAAAGTGTGCTTTAATTGCTATCATCTATCTCATTCAAAAATTTTTAAATCATTTTTAGACCATCCTTATATAATTAAAAAATTTGATGTAACAGATCGGATTTATTTTTTGCGAGCAATAACCTTTTTAGGACAATATCATTTGGCAACTATGAGATTTATTTCTCTTCTTTCTAGAAAGCAAGTTTTATTCCCATTGAAATTTGTTGACATTTCTAATCTTGTTGGTGATGCTTATAAAAATTCATGTCTTCAAATGATTTCATCAAAACCATCTGAGTATAACAAATTATCTAATCTTTTTGATTTTTCAAAAAATGACTCTGAAAGTTTTCATAACAGTTGTATTGATTGGCAGGAAATTGTTTCTAGTGTCTCTCCCTATATTACAATTCCTAGAGATAAAGCAATGTTATTAAACCTTTCATACTGTAGGAGGATTGTGACTGAAAAGAATATTCATCCGGAAAAATTATTAGTTGATATTCTTTCAATTATGGGGAAGTCTCCTGGGCTTATAGGAACTTCATTGTCATCTTGTGCCTGTTGTGTAAAATATGTTTCTGCAATAAATGACTCTCTACATATTGATACAACTTATAAATCCAGATATAAAAAATCCCCATTTTCGTTTTCCTCTTCTTTCCTATCATGCAACAACTTAAGGTTGAATCTTGACAGAAGTTATCATAATGCCTGGTTATTGACTAAGATTTCTTCTAAATATACTGGATTAGTCCCTGGTTTAAACACAAAGGCAAATTATAGTGTTGATAAATCAGTCGATAAGGCTTTCTCTGATTGTGTATTTTATCCGTTTATGAATCAAAATGGTAATTAGATGTTCTGATTATTGGAATAATCATATTTTTGGGTTGAAAGTCTTATATTATAAAATCAAAAATAATATAACTTATTATTCATATTCTTTTCTTATTAAATTTTAATTTCTTTTTAAAAAATGTGTGTGTGATATTATATGAATATATAATTAATCTTTTTTTTTTTTTCCCTAAATTTAATTTATTAAAAAAAAAAAAAAAAAAAAAAATTTGGTAATATATACTGAATAAAACAAAATATATATATATATATAAAACATTAACTTTTAAAAACATTTAAAAATAAAAAATAATTGTAATTTTATATTTACTCTTCTATTTCATTAAGGTCAGCATCATTGGGGTCAGAAATATCACTTTGAGAAACATCATATAATCTTAAAAGAGATTTATTAGGATCTTTTACTAAAACAAATTTTCCATCAGGAAGAGCCATACATATATCAACAATTGAACGAAGAATACCCCATCCATTAATAATAGACATATTCATTTGACTGAGGAAGTCCTTTGGTTTATAAGTTTGAACAAGGAAGATGTTATGTTGGGATTTACTCTTTGGATTTGAACGACTAACAAAACCTAACTTAAGCATGTCAGCATCAGCTAAAAGAGCTTCTACAGCCCATCTAGAAAGTTTAGCAATATTATTTTTCATTTCTGTAGCAAATACAGCACCAGGAAGTGAATCTAATTTTTGACGCCAATCGAAAGCACCACCAGCACCTTGAGAAGTAGAATCGAATTCATTTAAAGCTTTTAATACAACGTAATGATCTTCACCAGTTGTAAGATTTTTAACATTAGCATTAACTTTAGTTCTAATAAGAATTTTGAGTGGTTCTGTTTCATTAGAAGTAGCAAGATTAAATTCACGATATCTATAACCACATGAACCGAGAGGAATATCATATTCATCAGGATTATAGAAAGGATTTGGATATTGCATTTCTTTCTTTGGAGAATTTTCAAGAACCGCTTGATTAGCAAAGTTTGAATTAATAAAAGTAGCTTCCACTGCTAAAGCAGAAGAAGAATTTAACATTTCTTTTGCATTAACAGAATCTGAAGGTTCCATAGGAGGATCTAAAGCATTTTCATTAACAGTAACATAATCAAAAGAGCTACCATCACGTTTATCTAAAAACAAGTGGTTATTTTCCTTTGTAATAACAATATCCCAAGGATAAACAGTTTTAGCAGAACACATAATAGCGGAAATAATAGAATCGGTAGCAAACACGGTTGCTTGATTATTATGAGATAATTCTTGTATAATTGGATCATCGGAAGTTGTAGGATCGAATGAAGCATGATCTAAAGCCTTAAGTATAGCACTTTTTTTGACTGATAATCTATCGAAGCCCCTATCGTATTGATAAGTAAAGCCATAAGTTGAGACATCTTTACCAGGGGCTACATCTAAAGAAAGTTTTGCTAGTCTTTGGAAGTCGATTTCTTCAATTTCTTTCCAATCGTTTTTAATTTTTATACTTGAATCTCTGATTCTCTGCGGTTTATCAGATTCCTTCCAAGGGACTCTTCTTCTTCCACCCCGGCCACCATTTTCTTTATATCTATTATTGAAAGAATTGTTGTTGTTATTGTTGTTATTGTTATTATTACTGTTACTATTCATATTGTTACTGTTGTTATTATTTAAACCATGTTGTCCTTGCCTTTGGCCCATTCCGGTTTTACCGCCTCTAGAGCCGCCTCTACCTCCTCTTCCACGGAAAGTTGAATTGCCGCGAGCATTTCCAGTGTGATGATAGTGATTGTTGTTGTTGTTGTTCCCATGGTTACCCGGTGTAGCAGAATTATTGAATCCACCACGAGCTTTGGACGTAGAAATGCGGTTGTCAACTAGAGAAAAAGAAGAATCTTCTTCGGCTTGTTCTATAGTGAACAATGACGTACTATTTGCACCGTAGACCTGATATTGTTCAGAGGAATTTCCATTAAAACCATTACGGTTTGCTTTATTATTAGTGTTAAATTGGTTTTTATTGTATTGATCCTTGTTGTTGAAATCTATATTCCAGTCCGCTGCTTTGCCTAGTTTGTCGCTTTTCGAAAAAGGTGCATAAGGAATGTCACTAAAAGCAGCCGATGTTTCAGCTGGATTCGATTCTGGTCCCCATGAATTATCGTCGGATGTGGTTAATTTTGGTAATTTGAAAGAAAGTTTTTCTTTTTTTGTTTCCGTCATTATGATGGCTAACTAAACAAATATAAACAAATTAATCAATTGATTTATGTTGTTTGTATACTTTTTTTTTTATTGAAAATTGAAAAAAAAAAAGTTAAAATTGAAAATTTTTGCTTTTTAATGTTCAATTGAAAAAATTTTTGTTTTTTTTAAAAAACCTTGAAAAAATCTTAAAAATTTCTTTAAATTTGTTCTCTTATAGTTGCTATGGGAAATGAAAAATTATTTCTTTTTCTAATATAATATTTAATATAGACGCAAGTCAGTTGAACATGGTTTTTTATAGTTTAATTTAATTCAAGACGCAAGCCAGTGTCGAACACTGGCTTGTTCTTTACATAGATAAAGATAATTATATACGTTTGAATCGATTAAGCGTGTAGAACAATATAATAATAATAATAATAATAATAATATAATACTATATAATATAATATAATATAATATAAAGTAATAATAATAATAACAATAATAATATATAATAGCATATAATAATAATAATATAATAATAATAATATAATATAATATAATATAAAGTAATAATAATAATAATAGTATTATTATTATAGTATATTTATATTATAATATAATAGTAAATAATAATAATAGTAATAATAATAATACTATATAATAATAATAATAATAATAATACTATATAAAAATAATAATAATAATAATAATATAATATAACACTATATAGGAATTTATAATATAACATAATATAATATAATATAATACTATATACATAGTATATAATATTTATAGTAATGATAATAATAAAATATAAATATAAATAAAAAAATAAAAACAGAGAGACAATTCAAAAAGTTAGTCCTTACTGTTCGGTAATTGTTTGATATAATATAGTATAACATAGTATAACATAGTATAATAGTACAGTGTATAACATAATATAATATAAAATAATATAATAGTACAGTGTATAACATAGTATAAAATAATATAATAGTACAGTGTATAACATAGTATAACATAATGTAATAGATATGTGTAACATAGTATAACATAATGTAATAGATATGTGTAACATAGTATAACATAATATAATAGATATCTATAACTATGCATCGATGGCTCCTGGGGGCAACAGGAAAAATGCGATGGCTATGATGATATACGTTCCCAAAAGCATTACACCTTCAAGCCAATTTGACTCGCCATCTTGAATAAGATAGTTTGTAATTAGAACCGAAACAAACAAAATAGCAGTTTCAAATGTTGAAAAAAACAAAGTCATTGGTTGACCCATTATCCAACCAGTGATTACACAGAATGGAGTTAAAAACAGTGCAATTTGCATACTTGAACCAACAGCTATTCCTACAGCTAAATCCATTTTATTCTTTGCAGCAACCATTACAGATGTAACATGTTCAGCAGCATTTCCAACAATAGGAATTAATATAAGACCAATAAAAGTTTTAGAAATACCAGTTGTTTCAACTAAACTATCAATACTATCGACTAAATAATCAGCTGAAACAGAAACTATAAGAGTAACAGAAATCAAAAGAATTATCGAAGTTTTAAGAGTTAATGTACTTGGTTCAGAGGCTTCTTCTTGTCCTTGAAATAATTCCTTATGAGTTTTAAGTTGGAAAAATAAATAAAAAATATAAATAATAAGTAAAACAATTGAAGTTCCTCTAGAAAGTTCTATAAGTTTATTATCACTTTTCACTGAATCAGGTGTAGTTGCATGAAAAGCAGCTGGAATTAAAAGAGAAGAACAAGCAACTGCCATAAGAGAAGACATAGTTTGAGCAGCAGTCATATTAAATGATTGTGTTTTATATTTAATTCCACCAATGAAAAAGCAACATCCAAGTACAAGAAGCATATTAGAAAGAATAGAACCTAACATGGTAGATTGAACAATAACAATTTGACCAGAATGTAATGCAACTACTGCCACAATAAGTTCTACTGCATTTCCAAATGTAGCATTAATTAAACTTCCTAATGTCTCACCAACATAAGTTGCGATTTCTTCAGTAGCATAACCAAGAACAGCAGCAAGAGGAATAATAGCCAAAAAATTTAAAACGAATGTAGGAATAGCACCCCATTCTAAGATTCCAGAAATGATCCCAAGGGGTACAAATAATAAAAGAAAATTTACATATGAACTATTAATTATAGCTTTCAGTTGACTTCTATAGGTTAGAGTGTGATTTGGGAAAGGATCCGGCTGGTTATTTCTATTTCCACTAAGTAAAGATGTAGTTTCTACGTTCATTGTGAGTAAGACGAGATCAACAAAGACTTAATAATAAAAGACTTAATAACAAAAGACCTAATAACAAGGACCAAAAAACACTTTTCTGAAGACCAGTCGGATAATTTTTTTTTTTTTTTTTTTTATATAGGATAATCAGAATTTTTCTGCGACTTTCCCTTTTTGGAATGTTTTTACGTGGAGAAAAGGATTTATAAAATAATTAAAATCCCTCCGCTCAGACTCGAAGTGGATTTTAATATAATTTAAAATCCTTCTATTCAGACTCGAAGTGGATTCTATACAATGTTGAAAGGTGAAAAAAAAAAAAGAAAAAAGGACCCTCTATTCAGACTCGAAGTGGGTTCTATTTGGATTTTTTCTGTTCCACGTGGAGAAAAAGAAATTCTACATAAAATTAAAAAGGAAAAAGAAATTCTATATTAAAAAGAAAAAAAGAAAAAAAAGCCCCCTGTTCAGATTCGAAGTGGATTTTTCAATTTAAATGTCTAATAATTATAGAAAATCTGTTATAAATGAAATATAGGAAATATTTGAAATACCTTTATTTTTTTTTTGTTATTTCTACGTAAAATATTCACGTATTTAATTAGGTAGCATATTTTCTATTTATTTATTTCTATTTATTTATTTCTATTTATTTATTTCTATTTATCTATTTCTATTTTTATGGTTCGTATTTATCTATTTTACATCTCGTATAATTTAAATTTATAAATGCTTTCTTTTCAAATACACATTTTACAACTTTTTCAAAAATTCGATTTAAAACTTATTAAAAAAATATAAAATATACTCAATTTCTACGGAATCTAATAAAACATTTATTTACACCACAATACCTTATATTGTGAAAAAACCCAAAAAATAAACTAGAATATCATTCTTAACTCTTAACCTTATCTTTTAATATCTTACTATAATAAGAAATACCATAATAGAAAATAGATCAATAATTGCCATAGTAACCAATGGTTATGCTGGTCTTAGAAAATTATTATCTATTTGAATAGGCCAAGACAACAATTTCCATGGTAATTGGTCTTACTTTATATTATTAAACAAACAAGACCAATTCAATGACCACAAATAAGCAAATGAGACCAAAATGAGACCAGCATATATGGGCGATCATTTGTCCGCATAACGAGCCTTATTCCCGAAAAAGTTATTCGGATAAGATCAGGAAAAAACGAAAAAAAAAAAAAAAAACCGCTTAAATACCGATAACCGTAAAGAAAAAAACCTGGAGAACACGGTCGAAAATTTTTTAAAAAAAGTTCGAATTTTCGACGGTCAAGAACGAAATTTATTAACACCAGATACAAGATTTTAAAGGAATATTTATTAAAACTATTATTATTTTACTATTGGAAATCCACCATGAATACTTCACCAAAAGGTTCCCCAGTCTCTCCTAATATAAATATTGAACAGGCATTAAACCTTTCTAGAGGTTCATCTGTAGCAATACCTTCGCAAAGTATAGATATAAAGGCTAATAATCTTAATAATTTTAACAATCTAAATAATAATAAACCAAATGGGTTCGCAGTTGGAAGTCCTTCTGCACTATGGAATATGATTTCAAGAAACAGTGGAAGAGGTCGAGAACGGTCGACTTCATTTTCTGCTTCTGATTCTAGTTTAACTTCAAATAGAGTTACTTTTCAAGAGGGTAAAGATGGAAATACTTTCCCTTCTGATTCTAAAAGAAGTGTTTCACTTTCAAGAGAGGGGAATTTAAAACAATACTGGAGAAATGGTTTCGTTGAGATAGACGAAAATGATGATATAACGAATTTTAAAAGATCATCAAGATCTCGTTCATCTTCACGTCGGAAATCAACTCTTGCTTCTTCTTTAGCTGGGTCTGGAATGGTTGCAGCATTTGGAAATCATCATAATAGTTGATATTGCGAGTGGAATATTTGATACTCAATGTTATGATTTATGATTTGTTTATG
>JAJMCZ010000238.1:0-25219 GCA_030573245.1 Ascobotryozyma americana | reverse complement strand
TATTTTTTTTTTTATTTTTTATTTTTATTTTTTATTTTTTATTTTTTTTTTATCCCCACACTAACCCAAAGGCAACGAGAAAAAAACAAAGAAGATCAAGAAATCAATTTCTAGATGTGGAAGCCGAAGTCGACGAAGACGAAGATGAATTCGAAGAAGATGAAGATGATTTAACCAAAGAAGATGGATTTATCCAAGAAACAATCGAACATGAAAGACACATTGATGACAGATTGCATAGACAAATGGATCGTGCAAGAGACAAAATTGATGACGAAGATGCTGAAAGAATTGCTCAAGAATTACGGGAAAGATATGGTCGTTCAACGGCTTCAAAATATAGAGGCGAAAGTGGTATGACCCCACAAAGAATACTATTACCTTCTGTTAGTGATCCAAACATTTGGGTTGTTAAATGTAAAGCTGGAAAAGAAAAAGCAATTATTCATTTTATTTTACGTAAAAAACTCTCAATGCAATATACCCAAAAACCTTTAGAAATCTTTTCAGCTTTTCAACGTGATGCGTTTCATGGAAATATCTATGTTGAAGCTAGAAAAGAAGCTGCTGTTCTTCATGCCATTAAAGGAATTTCAAATGTTTATGCTTCAAAAATTAAAATGCTCTCACTTAACGAATATGTTGATTTATTAAGAGTTAATAAAACTAATGATGCAGCTCTTGTTCCAGGAAGTTATGTAAGAATAAACCGTGGAAAATATCAAAATGATCTTGCAATTGTTGAAAATCTAAGTGAAAATGGTTTAGAAGCTCAATTAAAAATAATACCAAGATTAGATTATGGTAAAAACTCTGAAACATATTCCGGTGAAGGTAAAAGAAAACGTCCTGTATACAATGCAAAAAATAGACCTTTACAAATGTTATTCTCTGAACAAGAAGCTCTAAAATACGATGCAAAAAATCTTACAAGGAGAGGCCCAAACTCATTTTTATATGGTTCAGATACTTATGAAAATGGCTACTTATATAAAGATTACAAAGTTTCTTTATTAATAACAGATCCTAGGAAAGTTGATCCAAAATTAGAAGAACTTATGGCATTCACAAATGCAGATGAAGAAATTGATGTGCAAACTTTAGTTCAAAATATAAATAAACAAACAGAGGCAACTTTATTACAACCTGGTGATTTAGTCGAAGTCTTTGAAGGTGAACAAACTAATGTTATAGGTCGTGTTACAAATGTTCAAAAGGGTATTGTTACAATTAGAGCACAAAGTGGTGCATTAAAAAATAGAGAAATTGAAGTTTTATCTAAATCTTTACGTAAAAAATTTAATAATGGTGACCATGTTAAAGTTGTTAGTGGAAGATACAAGGATGATTCTGGTATGATTGTTAAAATCGTTAATGAAACAGCAACTCTTGTTGTTGATAATTCACAAGGCGAAATCACTGTTTTCACTAAGGATTTAGCTGAAGCCTCTGAATCAAGTGGGGCTGTTAATTTAGGTGAATATGCAATTCATGATTTAATTCAATTCGGTGCAGGAAGTGTTGGTTGTATTATTCGTATTGATCGTCAATCGGTTAGAGTTATTGATGAACATAATGATGCTAAAACAATTTTACAATCTAGTATTATAAGAAAAATTGTTGCTAATAAGGATACTTTTTCAACTGATCGAGATGGTGCAGAAATAAGGATTGGCGATACAGTTAGTGAAATTGATGGTGGAAGAAGATCTGGTCAAATAATACATATGTTTAAAAAACATTTATTTTTACATGATCGAAGTATGACTGAAAATTCTGGTGTTTTCACTGCAGCGACTAATGCTGTAAAAACTGTTGGTGCAAAAGGTGCTCGTATTGCTTCTGCGGGTCCTGAACTTAATAAAATGAATCCTGTACTTCAAATTGGAACTTCAATGGGTGGAACTATACCTTTTACAGTTCCACGTCAAGGTGGAACTGATAAAGCATTAGGGAAAACTGTACGAATAGCTACAGGCCCTCATAAAGGTTTAGTTGGTATAATTAAAGAGACAACAGATGCTACAGCGCGAGTGGAACTACATGCACAGAATAAAATTATTAATATGAATAAAATTGATTTAAAATTTCAAGATAAACCAGGAGGAAAATATATATCATTTCGTCAATTTGTTACTCCACGTGGTATGGAAAGTGTATTTTCAAATGCTTTAGGAAGTAAAGATGGTAGTAAAACTCCAGCATATTTTGGTTCTGGTGCTCGTACACCTGGAATGGCATCTTTAGGTGGAATTACTCCAGTTTGGGCTGGTGCAGGAGGTAGAACACCAATGCTAGATCCATCTAGAAGTGGATTTTCAGTAGGTGGTAGGACACCTGGATTTAATAGACAAATTGGTGGACAAACACCTTCATGGAATGCAACTGGTTCTCGTACACCGGCATGGAATGCAACTGGTTCTCGTACGCCGGCATGGAATGCAACTGGTTCTCGTACGCCGGCATGGAATGCAACTGGTTCTCGTACGCCGGCATGGAATGCAACTGGTTCTCGTACGCCGGCATGGAATGCATCTGGTTCTCGTACGCCGGCATGGAATGCATCTGGTTCTCGTACACCGGCGTGGAATGCAACTGGTTCTCGTACACCGGCATGGAACAATAATGGAGCAAGAACACCAGCTTTAAATTCCTCAGAGTCTAAAACACCTGCATGGAATGCAGATGGTGGTAAAACGCCTATACCATCAAGTGCGATTGATGGTAGAACACCGGCATGGAATTCTGGAAATACTTGGGATAATACACCAGGATATATTCCTGGTGAAAGAGATAAAGAATTAGAATCCAATAATGATAACTATAATGATAATTATAATAATAATAACAACAATAATAATAACAATAATAACTACAATTCAGAAGATGAAGCTGAAACACCAGGTGTTTATAATTCTAGTTGGGATGAATCTACTAAATCTACATATAACAAAAACAATGGCTCGGTTACTACACCTGGTTATAATACTTGGGATGATGATGATCCAACTTCCCCACATGGTACACCATGATTTACACCATAAATGGGGTTTATTAAGAATAGTTTTTATTATTTGTATTTGTATATTTGACAGTATTTAATTTTATTTCTTTGATATGGATTAAATTTTTTTTTTCATTTATAAAACTACCCTATCTTTTTATAATAATTGCACACCCCCCTTCGGGGGAAGGGGTGTGCAATTTAAAAAAGAAAAGATTTGTTTATAACGTAATTAATTATATAATCTTCCATGTTTTGTAATTTCAAGGTAACACACTTGCCAATACCCGGGTAACTGTCACGTGCAATTCCGTTAGAAATTACGCCATTTTAGTCTATTATATAAAAATAATTAATACTATGAAGTCAGAATAATATAAAAGGAAGAGTTCTTGATAGTGATTTGTATTATTTGAATTCGGTTGTCGGTTATTAATTTAGACTCGGTTATTGAAGTTATAATCTCGGCTGTTAATTAAACATAGACTCGGTAAGTTATAAGCGCAGCTATTAGTTAAACTGGTGCCATGTCTGAACCCCACCTTAGATTAGGCTCTAAAGCACCAAATTTTGATGCAGAAACAACAAAAGGAAAAATAAATTTTTACGAATGGGCTGGTGATAATTGGGTTGTATTATTTTCCCATCCAGCGGATTTTACACCGGTTTGTACAACCGAATTAGGTGCGTTTGCAAAACTTGAACCGGAATTTACAAAAAGAGGAGTTAAACTTATCGGACTTTCTGCCAATGATTTAAAATCACATGAAAAATGGATTGATGACATCAAAGATGTATCTGGATCAAGAGTTAACTTCCCAATCATTTCAGATCCGCAAAGAAAAGTTGCTTATCTTTATGACATGATTGATCATCAAGATCTAACAAATGTCGATGAAAAGGGCATTGCTTTTACAATTAGATCAGTTTTCATTATTGATGGGAAAAAAAATATTCGCTTAATTCTAACCTATCCTGCTTCAACTGGTAGAAACACTGCAGAAGTTCTTAGGGTTGTAGACTCTTTAATTACTGGTGATAAACACAGAATTACTACACCTATTAATTGGGTACCAGGCGATGATGTAATTGTGCATCCTTCTGTTTCTAATGACGAAGCAAAGACTTTGTTCCCTAAGTTTAGAATTGTTAAACCATATCTTAGGTTAACACCTCTTTCTAAGGATTCCACATCTTCGTTGTAGTTTGCTATTATTTGTAATTTATTGTTTTTATTCTTATTGTTATTATTTACCCTCTGTATTCAGTTTACATTGTTTTCTACTATAAGACATGTATAATAATGTATATACACATATATACTAACATAAAATACTATCCCATGACAACCGCGTAAGTCTGCACTTTGTGTGCATTTGTATTCCATAGCAACCAACTCATAGTTTACACAGTGCAAATTTATACTATTATATTATTACACCATTTGTTATTGTCTTTATTGTATTGTTTACATTTATTTAAACATTTATTTACACATTTATTTAAACATTTATTTACATATTTATTTAAACATTTATTTACATATTTATTTAAACATTTATTTAAACATTTTCTTTTTTCACATACATTTACACATTCACAAATATATCCACACCTAACCTCGTACCGTAATAGGAAATTGTGTCCCAAAAGAGGTTTGTTATTAAATGCATTTTTTATAAAGAAGCAGGGTTTACAACCCGGGTAAATTACCCGGATTGCAATTTTTATTATATAAGTAAACAATTTTCCCTTTTTTTTTTTTCTTTTTTTCCTAAAAATGTAAACAAACAATTTGCGAAAAATTACAACAAAATTCAAATAATTACAAAAATTACATGTAGTACTAGGAATCGTTCTACACTATAGTATAATATATTGTATTTTTATATTATTAAGGTATGTTATCTTTGTTAGCGTTCATGTTGGCATTTGTTCCATTTTATACATATGATGATTCGTTGTCGCCCCAGTCAGATTTATATGACGATTCGACTGCATAGCCAAACTCATTTGCATTTCTGATTTGTATGTTGGTTCCATTAAAACCACTGGAACCAATGGGTCCAAAAGGATTCTTTGTTTCCAATAGATTCATTATTTATGTGACTAACGCAATAGCTCTTATGTATGTGAATATTAATGCCAAGGTACTATACGTAATGTACTTTACATAGTATTGCAGCGCTTATGATGGTTTTCTATGCTAATCATGATTTAATGATTAAAACATTTCATCTTTCCTCTGAAGCCTGTTGTACTAGACTTTTTATAATTTTTATAATTTTATAATTATTTTATATATACTACTTATATATCCTAACAAACAGCATGTCTTCGAAACAATCGCCAAGAGCTATTCAATTAGTTTCTGCTTGGGAAGACGTAAAGAGACGTATTGCTCTCGCTTCCAATGGCCGTAAAGTATGTATTTTATTGTAAATATTGTAAATCCTGTATCGCATTATGTCATTGTGATTGTGTCTTGGTAATCTAACAATCAAGGTCAGATTGGTGGCGGTATCAAAATTTAAACCAAAAGAAGACATAGAAGCATTGTATAATGCTGGACAAAGACACTTTGGGGAAAATTATATGCAAGAATTGCATGAAAAATCAAATGCTCTACCCAAGGATATAAATTGGCATTTTATCGGTGGTTTACAATCAAATAAATGTAAAACACTTGCATCAGAAATACCTGGTTTATATGCTGTAGAAACTGTAGATTCAATAAAAAAAGCAAATAAACTCAATGCTGCTCGTCCTGAAAATGCAAACATTTTAAATATTTTTATTCAAATTAATACTTCATTAGAAAGTGAAAAATCTGGAATCCCTCTTGGTTCAAAAGATTTAATAGATCTTGCTATTTATGTAATAAATGAATGTCCAAAATTGAATTTACAAGGATTAATGACAATAGGATCAATTGATAATTCAAAAGCAGTTTCAACTGGAAAACCAAATCAAGATTTTCTTTCTTTAGTTGAAGAAAAATCTCGTTTAGTTTCTGAACTAAATAATTTAAAAATTAAAAATATTCCAAATGATTTAGAACTTAGTATGGGAATGAGTTCTGATTTCGAAGATGCAATTCGGGATGGTTCAACAAATGTTCGTATCGGAAGTACCATTTTTGGTGCCAGACCTATAAAGTCATAAAATTTAGTTTTTCTTTTGTTTATTTGTTTATAGTTGTATATATTGTGGGTTAATTGGATTAGGTGGATTGTATAAATGTATAATATTTTTATTTTTAACAATTTCTATATAAGTATTGTGTATTATTAACACATAATTTTTATAATTCTTCTATATAATTTAACTAAATAGTTAGAAATAAATTCAAAATAAATTCAAAATAAATTCAAAATCAATAAATAAAGTACATCACATGAAAAATAAAGAATGTGAATTCGATATGGATTAAATATATACAGATAGACTGATTTTTACTTAATCACTCTTCAGGATCATATTCACATAAAATCTTTGTTAAAAGTTCACCAAACTCCTTGGGAAATTGAATATTAGTAGACCTAATAGTTAATCTAAATTTTCTAGCTTCATCATTTGGTTCTAACCGGAGTAAACAACCAGAATTTGAATTTGTGGTATGTAAAACAGCAGCAGCAATAACATTTCTTGGATTAGTATCCACATTTTCACATATCCCCCAATTAAGATCTGTAAGTGTATAAGTCATTAAATCTTTATAAAGACTAGAATAATTAGGAGAATAATCTTTAACTTCTTGATATTCAAACGGTCCTGATCCAATTTGTTTCCATCTAGCAAAAAAGTTTTTATTATCAAATGTACCAGGTGTAAGAAATTTTGAAATTACAACTGGTAATTTAAATGCAAATGTTTGCATAGCTCCAGCCATATAAGATATTTTAATTATAGGAGATTTATTAAAAACATTTAATGCTTCTGTTTGAATTTTTTCTTCAGTTATACCATTTTTTGGAATAGTTGAATCTGGAATTGTTTTAATAATTGCATTAATATTCTCAGGTTCTCCATTTATAATTGTTGTAGTAAATGAACTAATTGAATTTAAATTTGATCTATTTTCAAATGTTAATATCAATCCACCAATATTATTTCTAAATTGACTTCTTATATTTATTAATAACATATTATCTTTATATAATGTTCCTGAATCAGAAATAAGTAATTTTTTATACCAATATTTCCAACCATTCGTTAAAAATACAGATTGTTGGTGTTGCTGCTGTTGTTGTTTTTGTTGTTGCTGCGAACCTGTATTATAATATATAGCTCCGGTATTTGTAGAAGTAAGTGGTGATGGCTTTAAAACTGATGGCTTATTTATAGATGGTTTGGAATTTGCATTTAAATTCTCACTAGAATTAATTTTTAAGCCTTGTAAATTTGTAGATATAGAATTAACTCTAGGAATTTTCAAATCATTAGTTGATGAATCAGATGTAGTTGATTGTTTAGAACTTCCAGTTACTTCATTTTTAAAAATAGCAGAAGAATTATTGACAATGTCATCTGTTGTACTTCGATTTATATTTTTTCTTCTATTTGAGGCTATCCCCTTTGATTGTATTCTCTTAAATAAAGCAGATTGTCTTTCTGGGAATAATGGCATTTCATCACAAACTGTATTAAGTAATGCACTCTCTGGAAATTCTAATAATTCAATATATTCACAAGAACGTTGTTGAACTTCTGTATTTAATGCTTGAGAATGTCTTTTAAGTTCAGTTATAATTGAACTTAAAATTTCAGGAAATAAATTTCCAAATTTAACATAAGCAGATAATATCATAACTTTACTTGCTGGGCTTGCTAAATGATATTTATCAATTAAGGCTGTAAATTGATCTATTGGTTTACAATTTTCTTTATCTGATATTAAATAACCAAACTCACCTAATAGATAAGCTGCAACTTTAATAACACATTCATGACATAAGGGCTTTTTAAGATATCTAAGAACTTCCTCGACAGCATAACTTTGGATTCCTCCATTATTTGTAACAACTTGAACAACACGTATCCAAACTTCTGTAGGTACTTGATCACCAGCTGTTGAAAGTAATTTAAAAGTCATATCTATATACCATTGAGGATCAGTTGCATATTTTTCTATTAAAACGGCGACTTTAATAACCATTTCTTCTCTTATTGAATAATCAGATGCTTGCAAATATCTAAGTAATTCATTAACAATTGGAGCAACATTACCTACATCACATAAATAATATAATAAATCAAGTGCTTGTCTACGGATAGAAACATCACGATCTTTAAGACTTTGTAAAACCGTCGTAAAATGTTTTTTAACAACAGATAAATCATCTAAAGAAGAAGCTAAATAAGCCATTCTTTCTAAAGCAAGATATCGTATATTAATTTCCTTTGAAGATATAAATTCACCTAATCTAGTTATACATTCATCCATAATTGTATCTTTAACCCCCATATGTATAATTAAATTAACAACTTCAAAATAAATTGCATTTTGAGCATTATTTTGTTGTACACTTTTAGGTTGTCTAGCACAACAATCTAATATAGAATTGACAACATTATCAACAAGTTCATTTGTTGCATCTTCATTAGATCTTGAAAAACATTGCATTAATTGTAAAAGTTTTACAGATAACCAAGGGGATGGAACATTATAATATTTATAACCATCTGGGGATTTATTTTCAACAAATATAAGACGCAAAAGCTGAGCAGCTTTTAAATAAGCAATTTCATATTCTTCAGGTCTATCAACAGAAAGAGCAATTATTAAAGAGATTGCAGAGGTTACTACTCCAAAATCTGCATCATCAATTAAAGCAATTATTCTATGAGCCCATTGAGGTTGTACTAAATGTGGAGCTTTTTTATATATTCTAAGCATTGTTAAGCTTGCTTTCTTTTTAACAAACACTTGTCCGAGTGGTGAAATAAGTAATTTATGTACATCTTCTACTAAAGCTTCAGCCATTTCACTTCCAGCAGAGTTTGCAATACAATTTAAAGCTAAACAATTTCTAACTTCCAAGTGGCTTTCTAAATCTTTTCTTAGTGAATTGACTACTAAATTCATTAAATTATCTTTTTCATTTAATAATGTACTAGTTGCTAAATAACCTATTTGTTTTTCAGTATATTTCTCTGAAGTGATCAGGTCGATTGCTTGCACTTGACCGAAATCGATATCCCAACCTAGGATGTAAATATACATTAACTGTGTGTTAGAATTGAGTGTATAATAGAAAATGAAAATAATGTAAAAAAAAGAAACCGAAATCAAATAATAGAAGGCTAATAAATAATAAGAAATAAAATAATAAAAAAAAAAAGAAATAAGTAATAAAAAATAAATAACAAATAATAAAATAATAACTACAAAACAGAATAAATACACACTTTGCATATGTATTTTTTCTTTTGGTAACCGTTTAAATTTGGATCTTTGAATTTATTTCGTATATTAACGAGTTCGGTGTTAATCCTTCTTTCCTCGATATCGCGGCTTCGAGCATTCCTGAGATCCGCTATGAATTGGACAAGTCCTATGATGTTAATACGGAATTGTTATAAATAATAATACGTAGATGATAAATAAATAAGGATAAATAAAAACAAATAAAAAATAAAATAAGAATTAAAATAAATAAAAAGAACCTAAATTAGAAAGGTTAAAGAAATAATAAAAAAACACAATAAAAAATAAAAAATAAAAAATAAAAATCCAATTAAATTAAACTAAACAATACTCTAAACCAAAATAAGTAAATAAAGTAATTAAATACAGTGAAATTAAACTTAAGTTAAATAAAAGATAAAATTAAAATTAAAATTTAAAAGTAAAAAATAAGAATAAAAATATTTAAATAAATAAATAAAATTAAAAAAAAAGATTGAAAATTTAAAAATTAAATAAACAAAAAATAAATATAATTAAATTAAATTAAATGAAATTTAAAAGTAATAGTAAAAATAAAAATAAATAGATTAATAATAAATATTAATTAAAATTAAAATAAATAAAAATAAACAAATCAATCAAATTAAATAAATTAAAATAATAAAAAATAATAAAATTAAATTAATTAAATAGAACAAAAATTAAAATAAAAATTAAAAAATAAAAATAAAAAGATTAAATTAAACTAAATTAAATCAACTAAATAAATTAAAATAATTAAAATAATTAAATATAATAAAATTAAAAATTATAAAATAAAAAATTAAAATTAATAAAAACAAAAATAAACCAAAAAATCAAAATAAATAAATTAAATTAAAATATAAAAATTAAAAATAAAAATTAAAAAAAAAAATTAAATTATATCAATTAAAATAATTAAAATAATTAAATACTATAAAATAAAATAATTAAAATAATTAAATATTATAAAATAAAAAATTAAAGTAAATCAAAATAAATCAAAACAATCAAAATAATTAAATTAAATTAAATTAAATTAAATTAAATATTTTAAATCAATTAAAATAATTAAATATTATAAAATAAAAATAAATCAAAAAAAATCAAAAAAAATCAAAAAAATCAAAATAAATAAATTAAATTAAATCAAAATATAAAAATTAAAAAAAAAAATTAAAAAAAATAACATTAAATTGAATTGAATTAAATCAATTAAATCAATTATAATATTATAAAATAAAAAATTAAAATAAATCAAAATAATCAAAATAATAAAGATAAATAAATTAAATTAAATTAAATCAAAATATAAAAATTAAAAAAATTAAAAATAATAGGATTAAATTGAATTGAATTAAATAATTTAAATTAATTAAAATAATTAAATATAATAAAATTATAAAATAAAAAATTAAAATAAATAAATTTAATCAATTAAAATAATTAAATATAATAAAATTATAAAATAAAAAATTAAAATAAATAAAAATAATAAGATTAAATTGAATTGAATTAAATATAATAAAATTATAAAATAAAATTAAATAAATAAAAATAAAAATAAATCAAAAAAATCAAAAAAACAAAATAATTAAAGTAAATTAAATATTTTAAATCAATTAAATCAAATATAAACAATAAATGAACTCCCCTTGCAGGAAAACACAGGAGAAACAATTTTCCCAAACAGAAAAATTGGCATTGAATCACATGTACTGACGTGTTTATACATACATACATACATACATACATACATACATACATACATACATACATACATACATATACATACATATATATATATATATATAAACACATAGACGTACACTTATATAAACATATAATAAGCGTATATAAAAAAACGCGTATGTAAACACGCAAACATACCTTTCATGGTAGACATTTTGAATAAATAGATTTCCCAGATTAAGCTTATTATGTAATCTTTCTAACCAGGTTATGCAATTAGCTATAATTGAATTTAATAGTGCCGTAGTATTGTTTATTGTATACTGTACACAGAGTAATTGTAGTGATTTAAACTAGAGTAAAGTATGGTAAAGTATGGTAAAGTATGGTAAAGTATAGTAAATGCTACCTAAAATTAGATAAAATGTACAGAAAAACCACCTCAAACACCAATTGCCAACGTCTAAGTCTCTAAGTTTCTACAGTATATCTTATATTCCCGATACAAACTATCTTGCCACAGTAATTTGTCTCCGACAACCTAATTTGGCTCCAAATTAGTCCAAATTAAAGCTTTTTTTTTGCAGTTTTTGCAATTTTTGCAAATTTAAGTCCTTTAGTTAAATTGTGAAGTGGTTGTCACGGTGATCCATTTTCTAATTATTTTCTTTTTATAATCAATTCTGTTATGTAATATTTTATACTTTATTAGTCATTGATGGTGATGTAATATGTGCTCAGTTGTTACTAATAAACGACTAGGCTTATGTAAGGACTTAATAGAAGATTACGAAAGTGTGAAAGTAGGGGAAATTGTTAGAGTATTATTAGAGTCAGTTGGTTTAATCTTGGTCTGGGTTTTGGTCTTAATTTGTCTGTTGGTCTGTGGTCTGTTGGTTTTATTCTGGTCTGTTGGTTTTATTCTGGTCTGTTGGTCTTATTCTGGTCTTGTTTGCTCTTTTTTGGTCTGCTGGTCTTAATTGGTCTTAATTGGTCCGTCGGTCTGTCGGTCTGTCGGTCTTAATTGGTCCGTCGGTCTTGGTCCGGTCTTGATTAGTCTCTTTGGTCCTATTTTTCTATGGTTTATAGTCCCTTGATGCTTTTCCCCTTTAAACAACCTTTTTTCAAACGATACTTGTTAAAGAATTATACACTATTTACACTTAAAATGTCTACAAATGTGAACACAGTTGAAGGCCGTTTGAGTGGCAAAACCATACTTATAACTGGAGCTTCTTCAGGGATTGGAGAAGCAACAGCAAAAGAATTCGCATCTCTTTCCAAAGGCAATGTAAAGCTTATTCTTGCGGCTCGAAGAACTGAAAAGTTAACCCATCTGAAAGAGGTAATTATCTAATTATTATATTATTTATATTAATAATAACAATACAATAAAATAAAATAAAATAAAATAAAATAAAATAAAATAAAATAAAATAAAATAAAATAAAATAAAATAAAATAATAATGCTAACTGCAGAACTTGGAAAAATCGTATCCTAATATACATGCACTTCCAGTAACATTGGATGTTTCCAAGACAGAAAATATTCCAAAATTTATTCAATCGTTGCCTAAACAATATTCGGATATTGATGTTTTGGTAAACAATGCGTAAGTGTTTAATTGGATAATTTAAATATATATGATTTTTAACAATTTTTAGAGGGTTTGTATTTGGAACTGAAAAAATTGGCGAAATTAAAACTGAAGATGTTTCGGCAATGTTTGCTACAAATGTACTTGGTTTAATTGCTCTTACACAGGAAGTTGTTAAATTGTATAAACAAAAAAATAAAGGCGATGTGATTAATATTGGCTCGATTGCTGGTCGTGATCCTTATCCTGGTGGTGGAATTTACTGTGCTACAAAAGCTGCTGTGTATTCTTTTACTGAATCACTTAGAAAGGAAACTATAAACACGGGAATCCGTGTGATTGAGGTCGATCCTGGACAAGTTGAGACTGAGTTTTCGGGTTAGTATTATTTTATATTATTAGGATTATTTTATATTATTTTATATTAACAGTATTAACAGTTGTTCGCTTCCGGGGTGATAAACAAAAAGCTGATGCTGTGTATAAAGGTGGGGAACCTTTGACTCCGCAAGATATTGCTGAGGTTATAGTATTTGCAGCATCTAGACGTGCTAATACGGTAATAGCAAATACGCTTGTGTTTCCTACTCATCAAGCTGGAGCTGCCTATTTGTACAGAAAGGAGTGATGGTTGTGGTTGATTATTTATGAATAGTTTATTTGTTTATATTATTTATTATGTTTTTTTATTTTTTATATTATATTTATATAATTGATTAATTAATTATTCATTATTTATTTATGTTTACATTTATATTTATATTATATTATATTTGTAGTTTACTAATAGTTATATTAAACAAATCAAATGATACCTAAAAGAAGTAATACCTACGTATAGTTAACTACTGTCGAGTTATACATATAAATACTCATGTTAACAGAAGAGTCTATTGTTTATATTGAGCAAAATATTAATATATATAAATCTATTTCAGTTATTATAGTAATATAATAAAAGACCAAGATAATAAAGTATAACCTAATTTTTATTTATATTTATTATCGTATTAATATTTATTTATTATTTATTATTTATACACTTATTATTTATATTTATTATTTATTTTTATAATTATATTTATTATTTATATTTATTATTTATATATATATTCATTAATTATTTATATTTGTTATTTATATTTATTATCGTATTAATATTTATTTGTTATTTATTTATTATTTATTTATTATTTATTTATTTTTTATACATTTATTATTTATATTTATACATTTATTATTTATATTTATTATTTATGTTTATATTTATGTTTATTATTTATATATATTCATTAATTATTTATATTTATTATTTATATTTATATTTATATTTATTTATATTTATTTATATTTATTTATAATTATATTTAAATTTATTTATATTTATTTATATTTATATTTATTATTTATTTCTTGTATTTATTATTTATTATTTATATTTATTATTTATTATTTATTTCTTGTATTTATTATTTATTATTTATATTTATTATTTATTATTTATATTTATTATATTTATATTTATTATTTATAATTATATTTAAATTTATTTATATTTATTATTTATTATTTATATTTATTATTTATTATTTATATTTATTATATTTATATTTATTATTTATAATTATATTTAAATTTATTTATATTTATTATTTATTATTTATATTTATTATTTATAATTATATTTAAATTTATTTATATTTATTTATATTTTTATTTATTATTTATTATGTTTATATTTATATTTATTATTTATACTTATTATTAATTATTTATATTTATATCCATTTATATACAATTAAACACCCATGCAACCAAACCAATAATCAATAACGTAGAATAGATGAGAATAGAAATATTCAATTACAGCCCATATAATGAAATAATTCGAAAAACTAACCATAAATTAATCGCAAATTGAAATTACCAAATAGAATGTAGATATGTATCTGTTTCCTTTGAATTAACAGTTATTAGTTGTTTATTCTATTAGTTTTTTTTTTTTTTTTTTTTTTTTAATTTATTTAATTATTTCATATTGGTGAAATCAATTTCTCCTTCTAAGATTTTATTTTCAGTTCCAGAACGTGAACATGTACAATGACCAGCTGCACGCATTCCACATGAACATGTTTGACCATTTACACTGTTTTCTTGTGAAGAAAGTTTACAGTCGCAGGCTTTTGCAGGACGAGCCCCGCATGAGCACCGGGCTTCAGAAGCACAAGTACATTTATCAGACGATCCTTTGCAGCAAACCATTGTATTAATTTGTAAATGTAAATATTTTTATTGATATTGTTTGTAAATATTGTTGTTTATATTTATATTGATATTTTTTGATAATTATTAAATTACTTATTCTACATCTACTTCTATCTACTTGGCTCTCTTTATATAGTATTTTTTAAAAAATCTGGGGTAAAAAAACACATGATGAGCTGATTATTTTAGTTAGAACTACTTTAATTTCGACTTCTCCTATTGGTCGATTAAAAAAGAAAGACCCTTATTATTAGTTTCTACCTTCCTAATTTATAGCTGGCAAATAAAAATACATTTGATTATATTCAATTATACTTTCTTCTATTAGTTGAATCGTAAATTAATACAATTGTGTATATTAGGTTTACTTTAATTAGATGGTTTTGCACATTTGGGTTTTTCCAATTGGATGTTTAATAATTTGACCAATAGGAAAAATACAAATTATATGTTCTAAAAATACGTATGTTTCTAAGAATACGAAGGGTTCTATTTTTAGAACAGCTCAAGCAGCCCCAAGCAGCCTCAAGTGGTGAGCACTAGTTATTTGTCTTTTTATTTTCTTTATTTTTATTCTATATAGTATTTATTTCCATTTATCTACTGTGCATAGAATTATCTTCTATTCATTTATATTGTATAAGCTATTATTTTCCATTCTCGTATAAAGCTATAGTTTCTATTTATATATGGGTTAACTTCTTTTTATTTATATGTAAAGTCTACGAGTGTGTTTCAAATACATTTTAGGAAATACAGTAGAATATACAGTATTAAATACAGTAGAATACAATATAAATATACAGTAGAATATACAGTATTAAATACAGTAGAATACAATATAAATATACAGTAGAATATACAGTATTAAATATAATAGTATAATGCAATAGTAAATATGCTATCTAATATACAATAATCTAATAACAGTATTATACAAAATCATGGACAAGATCCTGTTGAAACCAGGAAAATAAGACAATTCCAGTAAAAATCCCAATAATTCACTATGGAAACGATTTGAACCTTACAATATATGTAATTACCATGGTGATGGTGCGTACTTGGTTATATTTTACATGTTAGAACGATTAATAAATATGAATGTAATTGAGAGTAAATTTAACATCCATATGATTGTATTTTTATAATAAAACAATTCACTATTAAAAATTATTTTAAACACACTGAATATTATTGCAAATACTATTGCAAATAATATTATAAAACTGTACAAGGAACTTGTTATATATTTACTATATATACCTTATTACATTATTACTACTCTTTATTGAGCAAATTAGTTGTATAGACAACCGACGCTATAACAATATAGTCACTATAGTAACCAATCATATGGTAACCGATGAAGAAAATATGAATTAAAAAAAACCAGGAATTGAATAAAGACAATAAAGACATAGTGAAAGAAAGGAAAGGTAAGAAAGAAAAAAAATAAAAAAAAATCCTGTATACTTTGTATATAGGATTGTTTTGTATATTATCATTGGTAGAAGCAATGTTAGTATTTATTGCATAGTGTTTTTTTATTTAGTGTATAGTATTATAGTATAGTAAGTATTACATAGTATTACAATACCTAGTCAATATCGCATCAGTATTCAGTACTCGAAAGGGAATATAAGATCCAATATTAGAAGTGATAGGTATAGATGATAAGTTAAGCATAGATTATAAGTTAAACATATATGATATGATAAGTGGTAGATAATAAGAATAAATAAGATAAGTAGTGTATATTGAGGGGTAAATTAAAAAAAATCAAAAAGGTAAAATCAAGAAAAAAACTTTAAAGTAATCAACTAGTCATACAATACAGATAAAATTAATGTCATTATTGTTTTATTTTATTATTATTGTTTTATTTTATTATTATTATTGTTATTGTATTTTATTATTCTTTATTATTTCCTATTATAGTAATTACTAGTAATTGCCAATAATAAACTACCAGTAAGTATTACTTGTTCTCTGTTGCTATAAGAAAGAACAGTACTATAGATAAGAGCAATAAGCTTAAGAAGAATTGATAGTAACTAGCACAATTGGAATGATATTGGCAGAATAGGTATAATATTTATAATATTTTTTATAACATTTTATAACATTTTATAATATTTTTTATAATATCTTTCATAATATCTTTCTATATTCTACTGGTAATTAAATTATAGTAATTACTGGCAATTGTATAGTAACCAAGGACAGAGTACTATACTATAATAAGAATAGTAAGAATAATAAAATATTTCCATAATAAGAATAGTAAGAATAATAAAATATTTCCATAATAAGAATAGTAAGAATAATAAAATATTTCCATAATAAGAATAGTAAGAATAATAAAATAAGACAATAATAACAACTAAAAAATACTTAAACTACAGGTAATGAATTTTTAAATTATTATATAATATTTACTATAATAATTATGGTGATTGTTATAGAATTTACTAGTTGCTATATGATTTTTAATAATATTATAAAACTATAAGAATAATTACTAGTAATAAGAATATTTACTATAGTAAAAATACTACAGCAGAAATAAGAATTCTATAGTAAAAATAATAATTTTATAGGAAATTTAATTAATTTCTAAGTAATTAATTTACCAAGTAATTAATTTAATATAGTGATAATTAATTTACTATAGTAAATACTTATTTGTACTATAGTAGAATAAAATAATTAGTTTATAGTAACTATAAGAATATAAGAACTTTACTATAGTAATAACTTTTCTATAGTAAAGATAATTATTTACTATAGTAACTATAAAAATTACTCTACTATGGTAGAAATTAATTTACCATAGTAATAAAAATTAATTTATAAAACTATAAATGTTCTTTCCTATAGTAAAATAATCAATTTCTTATAGTAAAAATACTATTCTATATCAATTATTTTATAATCTATAAAATAATAAATTTCTTGCTCTAACTTATTATAATAATCGAATTCTTTTAGTCTTTGGAAAATCTTATACTATAAACCCTTCTTATAGTGCTAAATTTCTATTTCTATAGTAATAAAAGGAAAAAGAAGAACTTAAATTAGGAATTTTCTACTAATAATTGGATTTCTATAATAATTTTATAATTATTTAAAAGCAATTTAAAGGCAAATTAAATTACCATAAATTTTAAATTGTATAAATTTTAAATTGTTATAATTGTTTAAAATTTAAAAATCATTTAAAGATTATCAAAGATTACTACAGATTATTATAATTATAATATAATTAATTTATAATAATTTTTAAATTTAAAAGTTATTATAAAATTTTTTAAAATATTAAAAATTTAAATTTAAACCTTATTATAATAATTTTTAAATTTTTATATTATTAGAAATTATTATAAAATTAATTAATAGTTTTTAAATTTTTAATTTTTTAATTTTAATAGTTTTTATAATAATTTTTAAATTTTTAAATTTTCAAATTATTAGAATTATTATAAAATTAATTAATAGTTTTAAATTTTTAAAATTTCTAACTTTTTTATAATAGTTTTTAAATTTTTAATTTTTTAATTTTAATAGTTTTTATAATAATTTTTAAAAATTTAAAAATTTAAAATTAAACTTATAATAATTTTTAAATTTTCAAATTATTAGAATTATTATAATTTATAGTTAACAATATTAAATTTTAAATTTTCTAACTTTTTTATATTAATTTAATAATTTAAAAATTTTTAGAGTTTACTTACTATTGAAACCACTCAAACTATTAAAATAACTATCATACTATACTATACTATAATACTACATTACTAAAATACTACAATACTAAATACTACAATAAATTTCTCACTATACTAAACATTCTATTACTATTGAATAACAATATACTAACTTTAAATTTTAGATTAAGTTTTTTAAATTAGAAAGTTTTATTTTTCGCCTTAACTTTGACATTAATTTTGTCATTTTTGTCATTTTTGTCATTTATTTGGACATCTATTTGGCATTAGATTGGTATTAAATTTGTTATCAACTAATACAGTTAATATTGTAACAAATAAAAAGCAATAAATACTACGAAAAATAATAAATAACACCATCACAAAATGGCGTTCAAAAAAAAAGATGATGATGTCATTATTGACAAAATGACAGTATTCCAGGATTGTATTTCAAGTTTTAATGCCTCTCCAATTCAAGCAAGAGAATGCAGGATTCTTTTAGCCAGATTAATGTATTTGCTCTCAGTTGGGGAAACTTTCCCACGTGATGAAGCAACACAAATGTTCTTCTCAATTACAAAACTTTTCCAACATAAGGATGTTTCCTTAAGACAAATGGTTTATTTGGTTATTAAAGAACTTGCTCCAATTGCAGATGATGTTATTATGGTTACATCATCAATTATGAAGGATACTGCTTCTGGTTCAGATACAATTTACAGACCAAATGCAATTAGATCTCTTATTAGAATTATTGATGCTTCAACTGTGCAGGCAATTGAAAGGTTAATAAAAACTTCAATAGTTGATAGAAATCCATCTGTTTCATCTGCTGCTTTAGTTGGATCTTATCACCTTATTCCAATTGCAAAGGATATTGTACGTCGTTGGGCAAATGAAACTCAAGAAACTGTTTTAGCTTATAAACCTTATTCAACTTCAATTATTGCTCCAAATTCATCAAATTTTTCAAACTTTTCTTCATCTTTAAATTCATCAACTGCAATGACTCAATATCATGCTCTTGGTTTATTATATGAAATGCGCGCACATGATCATGTTGCTTTAATTAAAATGATTCAACAATTTAGTGGTTCAGGTCAAAATTCTTTAAGATCACCAGCCGCAATAATAATGTTAATTAGATTTCTTTCAAGAGTTATAAATGATGATAGATCAATGAGAAAATCTTTCTTTGGTTTATTAGATTCTTGGCTTAAACATAAAGCTGATACTGTAAATATTGAAGCTGCAAAAACAATCTTAGAAATTAATGATATATCTGATACTGAAGCTGCTCCTGCTATTAATGTTTTACAAGTATTTTTATCTTCTCCAAGATATGTATCAAGATTTGCTGCTATTAGAATTTTAAATAAATTCGCAATGAAACGTCCTTCAATGGTTAATGTTTGTAATATTGAAATTGAAAATCTAATTAGTGATTCAAATCGTTCAATTGCAACTTATGCTATAACAACTCTTTTAAAAACTGGCAATGAAGCTTCAATTGATCGTCTTATTAAACAAATTTCTGGTTTCATGTCTGAAATTACTGATGAATTTAAAGTCATTATTGTTGATGCAATTAGATCTCTTTGTTTGAAATTCCCTTCAAAACAAGCTGGAATGCTTCAATTTTTATCTTCACTCCTTAGAGATGATGGTGGTTATGATTTTAAATTAGCTGTAATTGAAGCAATCTTTGATTTGGTTAAATATGTACCAGAGGCTAAGGAGGAAGCCTTATCACAATTAAGTGAATTCATTGAAGATTGTGAATTTACAAAACTTGCCGTTCGTGTTTTACACTTTTTAGGTCAAGAAGGTCCATATACTTCACAACCTACAAAATATATTCGTTATATCTATAATAGAATTGTACTCGAAAATGCTCTTATTCGTGCTGCTGCTGTAACTGCTCTTTCAAAATTTTATTTTATTCAAGAAGATGGAATTTCTTATTCTGTTAAAGTTTTACTCCAAAGATCCTTAGAAGATCCTGATGATGAAGTACGTGATAGAGCTTCTATTGCATTAAAAGTACTTTCATTTGATGAACCATCAGCTAAAAAATTTATCGCCCCAGATAAATATTATTCTTTATCTATTTTAGAAAATCAACTCACTGAATATGTAACTTCTCGTGATAAATTAACTTTTTCAAAACCATTTGATTTTACTCAGGTTCCACTTATTTCTCACGAAGAGGCACTTGCAGAGGCACGTTTAATAAAACAATCTAAGAATTCTTCTCTTGGTATTGAAAATGCAGCATTAGAAGCTGTTGAACCAGAATCTGGTGTTTCAGCTACAAAGGCAATTGAAGGTATTAATGCAAATTATGATCGTAATAGAAAATTCGCTGCAGAACTTGGTTCAATTGATGAATTTAAATCATATGGTAGTTTATTACATTCATCAAATTCAGTTGAACTTACTGAACGTGAAACTGAATATTTTGTTAGTGCTTATAAGCATTTATTTAATGATCATCTTGTTTTACAATTTGATGTTAAAAATACACTTCCAGATTCTCTTCTTGAAGATGTTATTGTAAATGCTATTCCTGAAGTTGATGATGATAGTCCTGATTTACTTGAAGAAGAATTTACTATTCCAATTGAAAAACTTTCACCATTAGGAAAAGGAACTGTTTACATTTCTTATAAGCGTCCAGCTAATGAATTTGTTACTATTTCATTTGCAAATTCGCTTAAATTTACTTCTAAGGATATTGATCCAAGTACTGGAGAAGCTGAAGAGGAAGGTTATGAGGATGAGTATTCTGTTGAAGCTTTAGATTTAACTGTTGGTGATTATATTGTTCCTTTATTTGTTGGTGATTTTAATCATTTATGGGATGAATTTTCTAATAATGAAGCTTCACAAACTTATTCTTTACCATCAGTTTCAACTATTCAAGAAGCAGTTGATATTATTATTGAATTACTTGGTATGCAAGCTTTAGAAGGTACTGAATATGTATCTAATCCCACTTCACATATTCTTAAACTTTCTGGTAAAACTATATTTAATACAAGAGGTGTTGCTCGAGTTCGTCTTGTTTGTTCTTCTACTCGCGGTGTATCTATTAAGATTACTTCTCGTGCAGAAGATGATAATTTATCCGAATTGATTGTCATGTCGATAGCGATGATGTGATATAAATATAAATGAATATAAATATATATAAATATATATAAATGAATTTAAATACATGAATATAAATGAATAAATAAATTATAAATAAATAAATATAAATGAAAATTATAAATAAATACTATTTGTTTAAACTTTGCAATGAATTGTCGATAAATAAAATTACTAGTTAAATCAGAAAGTAAATATAGACTATTAATTACTCATGCTTATTTGTTATATTTATCATGTTTATGTTAACTATTCTTATTATTGTTCATAAATATTATCAATTTACACCAAATATATAAATCAATACAACCTATATGCACAAATTGAATAAAAAGGCAGAATAGTTGCGTGTGTACACACACAATACATATAGTAGATATTTGTATGTTAAATTCAAGCATAAAAATAAACAAGCATTCCTACATTCGAGCATAAAATAAACAGATCAAAAACAAAACAAAACAAAAAAAAAAATACATACATACATACATATCCAATATAAAATACATACAATTTATATACATATTCATATACTTATACATATACTTATTCATATACACATACACATACACATACACATATACATATACATATACATATACATATACATATACATATACATATACTTTACATTATACATATATGTAAATTTAAGTGCAATTACATAAAAGAAGCCAAAATATTATGCACGGCAGACTTCAAAACATCATAATTCGGAGCACCTTCACATTCTATTATAGCACGAGCTATTCCCATTGTATGTTTAATTGATTTTGAAGCGTCAGATACCCAAATTCTGCCATTTCTACCAATAACAATTTCAAAAGGAATTTTTTCTCCTATAACGTCTAAAACATCATTAGGAGAAGGATTTAATAATTGATTTGCATATTGTAGGGAAACATTAAAAATATAACCATCAACAAGTTCTCCTAAACCACCATCTTGAGGATTATTGCTATCAGTATTTGCAGAGTTTATATTATTATTAAAATTTAAAGGTATACATGTAACTTCAGTCATTATACTTGGTTCTGCTTTTAATACTCTACATAAAACAGCGACACCAACATTAAAAATTGGTCTATTTTTTCTATTAGCATAAGGAAATGCAAGCATCGGAAGTTCTGCAGGAAGAGTTGAATTTATTGATAACCTAAAATAATCACTCATCTTTGCTTCAACTATTCCTATAACTAAATCTCCATTTTTTGGTAAATATCTTTTAGGTAATGGAAGTTCAAATATTGTTACATTTTTCCGTTTTAGTTTGTTTGAATTATTAAGTTCATTAGAACTTTGTAATATATTAACTTCACCAGCTAATGAAGCTTTTATTTCTCGATCAGAAGAATATCTTCCTGTAGGTCTATATGAGATAAAGATTCCTGATCCTAAACGAACTTTACAAGCATTACTTTCCAATTCTTTTTCAGTTAAAGCTGGAACGTTTATAATATCTCCCGGGAATGATTTTATTACGGTCCTACTTACTGCCATTATAAAGTGTTATATGTTTTTATTTATATTTATTTATATTTTTTTGAATTCTACGATAAAATATTTAACTTTTATCCAAGAATAATGGTCATAAGCGACAAAATTGATAATAATTTGATATTTATTGGTAATAAATTGTGTTAATTTAATAATAAAATGAAATATATTACTAATAATTGTATATTTATTGATAATCTGACTTAAAAATCTTCAATTTGGTAATTTAACCTTTGATATTTTACTATTTTACTATTATTATTATTATTATTATTATTATCATGTTAATTACAAAAAATATTATGTACATACAAATAAGGTGTTATAATAATAAATAATAATAAATAAACAACTGTAACAAATGCAAAATTATTATTATAGTATGCTTTGTAAAAGAATTAGTACTGTAAACTTTCTTGATACAAAAAATTAATTTTCCTAAATAAATATGCAATATGCAATACTTAGTATATATATAATGATTATACACATGTTTAACATGACTGGAATTCAGTCCGTTAACTTTCCTAATTCAAACAATGAATACATTAATTAAAATGCATATTATTATTATTATACTTGTTGCAATTACTTACCACTAAACTCATATGAGTTACTTTGAAACACATCAAAGCCAACATGCAAGAAAGTTATAATAAAAATCCTTCAACAAAGAGATTGACTTGAAAGAAAAAATGAATAAAAAAGTAACACCATAAACTAAATTCAAATATAAAAGAATGTCTAACATTCTCCTTGTAAAAATATATAAATTATAATCTAAAAAATCAAAGTTCTAATTCAACTTTAAATTCAAATTCAAATACTGATGCAATTAAAAAATCATCAAAAGCTTTAAATAAACAACATTTCCAAAGAGATGCTGTTTTAAATTCACGTTGAATGAGACTAAATTAAGTGAAAATTATATTAAAAAAACCCATCAATTACAAAAACTCGGAAATCTAAAAGTATCAAACAGGAATTTGTAAAATAAATTGATGATCGGTTCATATACAAAAATCCAAATAAGTATTATGGGGAGTTACAAACCAGCTTAGCATGGTTTTGTTTTTTATTATTTTATGTTAGAATCAGGTATTGTTACTGTCATTCGACTATATTAGATAATTAATTAATTAATCAAATAAGTAAACAAACAACGTAAACAATGAATGCGTAAACAAATAAATAAATAAATATGCATTTCATTTTTTGCATTTAACTTTACAGTTCTTTACTTTTGCCATAAAGAATAACGGCATGTTTTTATCGTTATTATTAGTACTTTTCCTCGTAAAAATCTCTGCAAATAAAAAATACTCTTAATTATTTCAGTGAATATTTATAAAAAATCTTTTCCCGAAATCATTACATTATATATTATTGTATCTTCTCTCATTTAAACCTTTAGAAAAAATGGCTTTTTTTAATAAAATTTTCATAAAAATCAGTGAATATTTTACTCAGAAGAAAACGACGAGCAGGAAAAAAGACTTGTTATAAAAAACAAATATTCAGAAGAAAACTCAAAAAAACAGCAGGCAAGTTCCAAAAGTAGAGCTAAACTTAACTTTAAATAAAAAATTAAGTATCGACTTGATTTCTATTTTAAAAGAAATAGAAAATCCCGTTAATGTTCAACCAGTTATTAAAAGTAAAAAAAACAACGCGACCGAACATGAAACTTCAAAAAAACAAAAACAAAAAAAAGCTCCTAGGAAGGTTGAGACTTTAAAATTTTGTACAGGTATGCAGTTACCTGACATAATTAATTTTCTACAGGCACGTCTCAAGCCTGATTCCCATTGGAAAGACCACCAAACGCTAAATGACTTAGTAAACTTATGGAACCAAGAG
>JAJMCZ010000237.1:0-25363 GCA_030573245.1 Ascobotryozyma americana | reverse complement strand
TACATAACATGCACAATATACCAGATGACTAATCCCGAAATTCCATATTTCAACATTCTTGAGTTTGAATCTCTTGCCTTACTCGGACAAAGAATGCTGATAAATCGCTTATAAATTGTAAATTCCATTGCCTTAATAGGAAAGAAATATGTGCGTTCCACTTCCCATAGCGTTCCGTTTCTGAGGTAGAGACGGTACTAATCACACTTACATAATTAAAAAATTTCCACAATAACCCTTGACCCAATTATATACCAATGGTAACAATCCATCTGTAGTCTTGCAACGATCGCTATGGAACATCATTAATAATAAACTTTTGTCTTTCTTATATGCATGATAAATTTTACTATGAAAAGCAAGAAATTAGTAAAAACGAACCCTGCTCCTAGGTCATTAGCCAATAAGAATATTATTGTGTTTAGTGTTCATATCACGTGATATGCATTTTAATTTATTATAAAAAGGGCAACTTGGTGCCTTCTTTTAAACTTTTTTTCTTTTCTTCTCTCATCTGCATCTAAGCCGGCCTAGGATACTTTAATGTCCTTTTTTGGGAGGCATTAAATTGATTTGTATTTCTGATATTAAGGTAAACCTTGTATATAAGGGCAAACCTCTTAGATGTAGTGTTTAATTCGGAGAATAGATTTTTTTTTTATTAAATATTTTTGTAGTCTTTTAATTTTAAATTAAAAGAAGTAAAATCTCATACATATGTTTTTCTTTTATACATACATATATACATATACACATGTTTACTCAATACATATAATACATATAATACACATTTATACTCAATACATATAATACATATAATACACATTTACACTCAATACATATAATACATATAATACTCATTTATACTCAATACATATAATACATATAATACACATTTACACTCAATACATATAATACATATAATATATATAATACATATAATACTTATAATACATATAATACATATAATACATATAATACATATTCATACGCAATCATTCACAATACATATAATATGCATTTTTTTTATTTATTCGTGCATACATATTTATATCTACATATATAATAGAAATACATAAAATTTATCATTTTTTAAGATAATATCGTTTCGTTCAATTAATATTTTTGGCTTTTATATTTAGTGTTGGTGGCGAGTGGTTTTCGTTATGGGCAAGACCCTGCTCGTCCACAGACTATCTTGGACCGAGGCCAAACCCATTTTGCTTGGCCATTTATAATGTGTATTGCGAGTGTACTTTTTATAATAATGTATGATTGAGTATTTTGTTTACAAGACTAGAACTATTGCTTAAATACTTATAAGCATATGGAATTAAATGTTTGCCTATAATTTAATACTAAAAAGTTTTATTTTATCTTTTAAAAATTCCTACTTTGTTTATATGCAGTGTTTTTTTATACTTGTATAACAATAAATCAATGTTATTTAGATAGTAATTAATACAAAACAAATCGAATTGAATCATCTGTTTTCTCTTCTTTTGTAATTAACATGAAATTAGGAGTGAATAGCACTTAAATAACATACTTTTTTTATAGCATACTGTTTCCAATCAATATATTATAACATTTACCCATTTTTAGGGTCCTATCAGGGGCGAGACCCGACTTCGTGCCCGGCTGCATTATAGTTCGTTCTATGTATTTATTATTTATTAGTGGTGGTTCTATGTATTTATTATTTATTAGTGGTGGTTATATGTATTTATTATTTATTAGTGGTGGTTATATGTATTTATTATTTATTAGTGGTGGTTATATGTATTTATTATTTATTAGTGGTGGTTATATGTATTTATTATTTATTAGTGGTGGTTATATGTATTTATTATTTATTGTGGTGGTTATATGTATTTATTATTTATTAGTGGTGGTTATATGTGAATGAAACTACAATATCATAAAAATTAAAACTATAAAAATTCTAAGCATATATATATATATATATATATATATATACATATATTTACAATTTCCCAGTATGTGTATTCACAATTTCCCAGTATGTCTACATATTGATTTTATAAATTCTTTCACCTTTGAATAATAAATATTATAAAAATTATTTTTTCCAAATCAAAAACATAAATTATATTAATTGTTTTCTCTTATATTGAAATTACCATGATAATAAACGAAGCTATCATTTAAGTAATAATATATATGTTTTCTATCAGCATACGGACTACGTTTACTCTACTTTGAGGTCTTGATACTCTTGCTTTTCATGCAAGAGGCCTCACTTTGGTCTTGACCCTGATGAGACCGTCCTAGACCAGGCAAGACTTTGTCGCTGGCAACTTTGCTTTTGTATATTCTACCGTATCGTATACACATTAACGAAACACTGTTGCAACATGGGAAAATAATATACAATAGAATACTAATACGGTGCTATAGCAACGTATTAGTTTAAACTTTTCTTTTTATAGCTCTTATTTTTTTTAAAAAATAAAATACTAAGCACAATAAAGTTTCTAATAAAAACAAAAACAACGCAACAAAACTAACAAGCGGTGACATTTTTCGTAAAAATATTCACTCCACCATCACTTAATTCTATACAAATATTTATATATATCATACATATTTACATATAATCATACATATTTATATATCATAATAATATATATTAGTATAAAATAGATATTATAGCCTAACAACCATTACCGTGACGACTGGAACATTCTGTGATATAAGAATTGGTCTAGAATAGAATTAGAATTCCAGTTACAATATATTGGCAACAAAACTAACTATATCACATTTGACTAAGCAACAACTAATAATAGACAGTTGTATATTGGAAAATAAGATATACGGTGTGATATCGTGTGATATCCAATTAATTATTCTTGGGTTTTTTTATTTTTTCGTTTTTTTTTATTAAAATACTTCGTTTATTATTTTCGTATATTTTTTTTGTCTTACTATAAATTGCTTGTGTTTTCACCTTTTTGAAAAATTTTTATTTTTTATTTTTACTTTAAGTGTATATATATATATTATATATATTTAATTAATAATATTATTTTTTGTGGTGGATATACATATATATATATATAAATAGACATATATATATATACACATATATATACACATATATATAGACATATATATACACATATATATAGACATATATATACACATATATATAGACATATATATACAACATATATATATATATATACACATATATATATATAAACACATATATATATATAAATACATATATATATATACACACACATCAGTAGTTTTTAATATATCAATAGTAAACATCGTACAATAACTACGTCTAAAATGGATGTGGCGGCTTCTAGGGTACCCTCAAGCAGCATAGCTTCATCTGATGATGACTCTATGATGAGGATTTTGTATTCTGATGTATGTGTTTTTGACATGGTTATTTATTATTACTACTATCTTTAATACTGACCTCACAGATGGGAGTTGGAATACTTTTGGCTCGTTTGAAACAGTCTGTACTTTCTTGTAAGGATTTAGCTGCATATGTTAAAAAGAAATCTTATATAGAAGAATCCTATGTATCTGGTATGTGTTTTGTTTGTTTTAATGCATTTAATATCACAAAACTAACTTGCATAGATATTAAAAAATTAGTTAAAAATACTCGTGACGGGATCACTAAGCAGGATAACAGACATGATTCCTTCTCACGCCAGTTTAGTGAAATTGTTCGTCTAGATGAAAATTTGAACTTGTCCAGAAATTTATTTCTCGCAGGACTTTCAAATATGCATGATGAACTTATTGAAGTATCGCGCAGTATGGAGAAAACAAGAAAAGCACTAAAAGAAGCTAATATAAAAAATGAAAAAGTAGTTCAAGAGGCAGAACAAGCTATGGAAAAAGCAAAATCAAAACTTAATTCTTATTCAGAAGAGTTGGAAAAATTAAGGAACTCAGATCCCAACAAAAAAACTTTTTCTTTAAGAGGTTCTAGACCTTTGCATCAGCATGAGGAAGAAATTCAAAGAAAAACTACCGCTGCAGAAAATGAATATAATGTTAGAGTTAAATCTGCTTTGTATGCCAAAAATAGGCTTTTGACTACTTTAAGACCAGATGTTGTGCACAAATTAAAAGATCTTATTGCAGAGTGTGATGCCGCAATGACTTTGCAGTTGCAACGTTATGCAAATTTATGTGAAGCAAAAGCTTTATATTTTGGTGTGACTATTTGTCCTTTACGTACTTCAAATAACATGAATTCAAGCATGAGAGATTTAGCTTGCTTAGTTGATAATAGGTTGGACTTGTACAATTATGTCATGAAATGTTCAAATGGTAAACTCCTATCTACTAAAAAGTTGGATGCTTCAAATTTCGTTTCAATGACAAAGCCTTATTTTCAACCATCTTATTATAGCTTATCTTCTAATTCTAGAAATAATAATTTAAGCTATCTTGAAAAAAAGGCCAATTTATTGAAAATTGGTAAAAAAGCTAGTAACTCAAGATCTCCTTTATCTTTACCTCCTACTATGATTTCTGATAATTATTCTGAACCGGAACAAAATATTATTCATTTGAATTCTCCTTATACTGAATCTTTTATACCTGCTTCCACACCTATTCCCATATCTGCTCCCACACCTGCTTCCATTACTGTTTCCTCTGCTGCTTCTACTGCTGTTCCCACTATTGCTGATACTGATAATAATTCACAAACAACAACTCATACAACCACCCACGCTAACAACATGCAAAGACCAGCTGGGATTACATTGTATGATGCGTCGATAGATGATTTTCTCAATACAGAACAAGAAGAAGAAGAGAGAGCAGAAGAACTAAGACGCGAAAAGCAGCGTCAGGAACATCGACAACAACAATATCAACAATTTTATCCTCAGCAACAACAAGCTCAAGCACAAGCACAAGCTCAAGCACAAGCACAAGCACAAGCACAAGCACAAGCTCAAGCTCAAGCACAAGCTCAAGCACAAGCACAAGCACACGCTCAAGCTCAAGCACACGCTCAAGCACAAACAAAAGCTCAAGCTCAAGCTCAAGCACAAGCACAAGTACAAGCTCAAGCACAAGCACAAGCTCAAGTACATCAACAATATATTCAGCAGCAACAGCAACAGCGCCAACAAGAGCAAGAGCAACAGGAACAGCTACAGCAACCAAAGAAATATCAACACCTTCCACAACTTCCGCAGATACTCTTTAAGCCTGAAGTGTCTTTAACACCTAAAAGTACAGGTAATCATAATAATACTATCGAGATGACAGATCATCAAGGACCACCTCCTGATACAATATTTGGAGGTGATATTGAAATGGTTTTGAATTTTGAAGGCGGAATGGTTCCTTATGTGGTTTTTCAATGCATTAAAACAATTGACGATTTTGGTCTTGACGTTGAAGGGATTTATAGATCAAATGGCTCTACATCAATTATTCAAGATTTAAGACGCATGTTCAATAATCCTCACTTACAACCTGCTAATTTAATTAAACCTCCTGATTTTAATAATGATATTAATTCTATAGCTGGGTTATTGAAGCAATATTTCAGAGAGCTACCAGAGCCAATTATAACATTATCTTTAAGAGAAGAGTTTCTTGCTGCCGCGCAGATAGAGAACCCAATATCCCGTAGGGAAGCTATCCATATTGCTGTTAATAAATTGCCGGATGCTAATTACACTACATTAAGATATTTGATTTTTCATTTGTATCGTGTTCAAGAACATGAAAGAAATAATAGAATGTCTGCTTATAATTTAGGAATAGTATGGGGACCAAATTTAGTTGGAACTGAAAATGGAGATGTTAAGCATATGACTTTTAGAAGTCAAGTTGTAGAAACTATTGTTACCAATTGTTATTCTATTTTCAACGCAGATTAAAGATCTATTTTCACTTTAATATTTAATTATATTTAGCTATATTTGTTTATTTGTATGTCTTTCTATCAAAAAATGATTATATTTTCATGATTATTTTTCACTTCTACTTTTTATTTTCACTTTCATTTTCACTTCTACTTTTCATTTTCACTTTCATTTTCACTTTTACTTTTACTTTTACTTTTACTTTTTACTTTTCATTTTTACTTTTCATTTTTAATTTTTACTTTTAGTTTCTACTTCAGTTAATTATGAACATTCTTTTAAAAAAAATATTTTCTTATTTACTATATAGTTCTATTTGTTTAATTTATGTGTTTAATTTTTGAAACAATAAGATTTGCAATAAGTTAAATAATTTTAATAAATAAATACAGATCATTTAAGTTGAATTGGATGGAGAAATAATGTTTGACAAAGTACTTGAAGTATCAGAGGTAGCTGATGCAATCGAAGGATCTGCTACTAGAAGATCTGAATATGACAACAAAAGAGAGAAAAACGCAGCTCTATAAGAAAATAAAAAAGAAGTTAATAAGTGACTAGAGATTAAATATAGTGAGTTATTTCACAAAAAAAAACAAAACAAAGAAAATAAAAACAAAAAACATACAAGATGTTTAGCCAAGTTGGAGTAGCAATAGGTTGATTCCCCCCTGGAACTACTGACATATAAGTCATAATAGTAGAAAAAAAGGCCGACCAAGCAATCGTTCTAATGGAAATAATTGTTAGTTTTAATTTGATTCCTTTAGATTTCTAACATTAAACACTTTGTAAAAAATGCGTACTTATTTCTATTATTAGGTTAGATTATCATATGTTTATTATACAAACAGTTAAATTGATTAATTGAGAATAATAAATTAATTGCATACCTGGTAATCATAGCTATTACAGGCATTAAATTAGCAAATAAATAGGCTGCTTCGACTACATCATTTTCAGTTTTAACACTTAAATATCTATATTAAAAGTTTCATAATTAATAAATCTTGAATTTTGATTAAACCTATTTTATGAAGAATATAAAAAATTAAAATATGGTATATAAATATAAAAAATTAAAATATGGTATATAAATATAAAATACATCTAAAGACTTATATAAATATACAAATGATAAATATACAAATAATAAATATATAAACGCAAAATCTGTTAATAAAACAAGCTAATAATCAAATCTTACGGGATAATAAGATTGGCATTTTTTTTTGAACTACGCTTCATTTTAAATATTTATTTAAATATGATCTTAAATTAATTTGGATAATACGAAATATTTATTTAAATATGATCTTAAATAACCTGGATAATGCGAAATATTTATTTAAATATGATCTTAAATAACTTAGATAATGCGAATCAATTAATTGGTTCTTGACAATATATAAATATAATAATTAATAATTTATTTTTTTTATCTTTCTCCAAATGGCTTTTGATACCTTTTTATCTACATACATATAATATAACTCTTATCATATGCACCATATACAACAAGGTTTCTGGCAAGCGAATATTTGAACAAGTATAATACCCGGCTCGTTTCTGGCCCGTCCCAGGATATATAGGGCAATCAAGGACTCTTGCCGCTTAGTTCTTGCGAATTGATTATATGTATAACTACGTATTACTGCACTATGCTATTTATGTTTCCATGAGCTAGTTATTAAATTGGCTTAATAACTTTGTATTATTATATATGGTTAAACTGAATAATTTAAAATTTCAATTTGAAATTTTATTATAGATAGATACTAACATAAAATAATTATATATTTAAACTAAAAATAGTCGATATCATAACTCTTATATTTATTTATATATACAATTTTTTATTTAAAATTTTAATTTTTACGATTAGAATTGATATTTCTTACAATTAATAAAAATAAATATCTACTGTAATATCAACATAAAATACTTTACAACGCAACGGTCTCGACAAAGAAAATTAAAAGAAATACGGTCTTTTGCCCAGCTCTAGAGTAAATATAACACATTATAACGGATTGTGTTTTAAAATATTAAAAACAAATAGTGATATAAATGGCCATAAATATCTATGTTATAAATATCTATATTATATGTTTATTATTTGAATGTATATTCATTTATAAAATAATCTATCTTCCCTCTAGTCTAGAACCAGAATTGGCTAGAGAAGAATTTTGATTTAAGTAGAAACGTAGTAAACATATAAAATTACATGGAAAACAGAAAAAACGGAATAAAATTACCCTAATTCTTAGTAGGACATTACATAAGTCTCTACGAATACTACGTTAATCTACCCCTCAATTTATTATAATTCCAGTTCTACAAAGAATTAGATTACAAAGAGTTTTGTTATCTTTATAGAAAACAAATAAAACATTTGAGGGCCTGTAATTAATTAATTATTAATTAATTAATTTTTCTTTTTCTCCTATCTTCAATTTCCTATCTTCATTTTCCTATCTTAATTCTCCTATCTTAATTTTCCTATCTTCCTTTTCCTATCTTCATTTTCCTATCTTAAGTCTCTTATCTTTATTTTCTTATCTATGTTCTCTTATCTTTGGATGATTCTCTTGTCTTATTTAATTGTTTCTTTAATCCTTTGTCATTATTTTACATACATAGCAACGAGTGGGTAATTGTGTAAAAAAGTGCCGTTCGGTGGTAAAATCACATCATTTTACTTATCAGTTGTAAATTAAAATATACATTTTCTTAGGGTAAACGTTATGATTTTTTTTTGCCACACAAACAACCCAGAATAACCATTTCTATTGGCTGTTGAGTAATTGATATCGATCATATAACAACGGTTGCTAATGATATGGCGTAATGTGAGCCACAGTACTCAGAAACACATACAAATTATATAAAAACATTAAATTTTAAATTGCTTTTACATTTTTTTGCGAAAAGAAAAACGGAAAAAAGGAAAAAGAAAAAAAGGAAAAAAGGAAAAAAGTTTACAAAGAAAAAAGTATCTCATATAAAAAATTTGTCTATAAAAGGGGGGTTAGGAAAGAATTTTTTTTCTCTTTTTTTTTTTTTCCCTTCATTCTTCTTAACATTTTAAAACTATTTATACTATTTATTACTATTATTTTTTTAAAATTTTTTTTTGTTTCTCCATTTAAACTATCACTCACTTATATTATATACCTTTTATTATTTATATATTAACAATGTCTCATCAGGATTCTGCATCTAATAAAAATAAAAATATTGAAATGGCTACTCCTGATGATGACAATGACAATCACCAAACAATTCCTTTTACGTCTTTAAACAATCGTAACAATTCTTCAAATCAGCTCTTCGAGAATGTCAATGTTAAAAAAAGATCGTTCATAGATGATCCCGTTACATGTGAACTTTCTTCTAGTACATTTATGAATAAAACTAAGCATGCCAAACTTTCAGAGACTGAACCGCAACAAATAAAAACTATAATTATAAACTCTAACATACAAAGATGTTCTAATTCTTTTGGTTTAAACGAAAGTCTAGTCAATGACTTGTTTAGTTCAAATAGCAATATACAGCCTTTGGCATTTTTAAATCGTCATATTATTTGGTTAGAAAATATAAAGTCCATTTTGAAAATACTAAGCATGGGTTCTCATGGTTTTTCTGTAAGTTTGGTCGAGTTATTTGAAGATGTTTATGAAAGTAATATTGCAACCTCCAGGGCATCTTGGTTTAAAGATTGTATAGCCCTTAGCAACGCCAAAAGCGCAGCCCAGAATTCAAATTCAATAATTGGCTCATGCGATGGGTTTAATTGGATAATGGAATGGGTAAATAACGTCTTGGAAAAAGATGAGGCAAATTTTCTATATTCAGATCGCAAAATGGATAATTTAGGTTTAATTAATGCTTTAAATTTCATCCTTCAACATTCGAAAGATGAGAACAAAAAAGTTACCGTAAAAGCTTTAATAAATGGTTATTTAAATCAAATGCTAATAAACGAAAAATCATTATATTTGTACAATACGATGACTTCAACAAAAAATGATATTTTTTTATTTTTTTGGACTTTTTCCTCACAACTTCAATTTAATTCCGACTCTGAGAGGGAACTCATTGTTGATACAATAAATACAGAGTTATTTAATTATATTAACAAGAGTAGTTTTTTTATTGATAATTACCAAAATCCAACTTTAGATTATCTTCTAGATAATTACTACATCCCAGAGGCACTATGGGCCGGTTTTTCAAAATACTTTAAAGGACCTATTATGAAATATTCTAAATTGACATATTTGATAAAAATAACTTCTTTGATTTGTGTAAGGGTTTTGGCGAGTTCAAGCCAAAATGGTATAGTAAATAAAGAAAGTTTAATTGAAGCAGTCTTTAACTATATAAAGTTTTGTGATTTTTTTGAACTTAGTATATTGCTAAAATTTACTGAGTTCGTTTGGCATGACGTACTCTCTAATTCACGCCTAGGAAGATGCCTTCTTGATGCGCTATTGTATCGTGAAAAGTCATTAAGAGCTGTACCAACATTTGAAAATTTTAACATTAATTTCTTAGCACAGGAAATACTTTTTGACACGATAAAGGGTCTGTGTAATGATCCTCGATTAAAAACAGACTATTCTGATATAGTCTATAAGAAAATTTTCGATTCTTTAAGTACGCAGTTTTATTTCTCTATCGATAAAAGCAATCTCTTTCTTGAAACAGGATTTGTTTTGAAAAGGAGTCGACCTGGGATTACCGATTTATTGCACAATTTATGTGGTCATTTATGTCCTGAAAGAGTCTCTGTTATTTTGACCGAAACTTTCTATGGGCCGTTACGTAGACAAGCTTGTTACATGATAGAATGGTGCATTTCAAAGTTTAATAAGCGATCCTTTTATGCTAATGTGTACCTTGTGGGCAGCATTTTAGAGTGTTGGGGGTTTGATTCAGTCATCCCATCTTTATTAAGTTCTGTTATGAATTCAAGTTGGGGAAATAGGAATTGTGATAAGTATGCTTTTAATTTATTGTTAAATTTTTGCCTCATAAATGGATATATTTCGCATGAACAACATTTATCGCTACAGGATTCTTTAGCGTTACTTAATACCAATACTCCGGAAGATAATTTATCTGTCGCTGGACCTATTCCTCTTTCTATAAGGAATGATTTTGATTTGCGATATGTTGAACATGAGGATATATTTTCAAATAATGCTCCTCCTATATTTTTTTTAAATATAGTTTTAGATGATTTTGGAGATGAAGAGATGTATGGATTAAAATGTCTTTTTGCGCTTCCTTCTTCAGCAATGGGTATTAGTCAAACAGAATTAACTAAATTTGAACGCAAATGTTTGAGCGATATTTTAACTGATTCTTTATCTCTGGACAAGTTAGCGTTTGCATTAAGTCTTTTTATGTCATTAAATGATTTTAACCGCTTAACGATTATTCAATCGTGTATAGCTGAGAATGTAGTGGGCTATGGAGAGAATTTTCTCTTGGTATTAGTGATTCAAAGATATTTAGTTTTGTTTAGTTCTTTTAACATCACACCAGAGATTCTTAATAGAATGGTGCTTTGTTTAAGAGCTGGACTTTATACCAAATCATCTTTAAAGATATTTTCACAGATAATTTTAGATTATTCTCAGATCGGAAGTATTAATGAGAATTATTTTTTTGAAATAGTTAATGAGTTAAATGACGAGCTAGTGCGAGATTTTAATCTATATGTTAATTATATACACGACGTCTACAGAGCTGTTATCTTAAGGTGCCCGTTTTCTGATTCCTTATTTTCTTGTGCTGATATTAATGATATTAAAGATATCTTTGAAGAGCATTTTTTTGAGGAATTATTGAATATGTTTTTGAAAGATTGCACCAGAGCTTTTAACAAGGATATGAGATTTTACTTCTACATTTTTGATTTATTATTAATTGCAGATGAGGCGAAATATGAACGTTTTATGGATTTATGGGTTAACCAATTTTTCGTTGCAGAAACTATAGCTATAGAAGGATACGAGTCATGGGATGCCTTTTGTCAGTTGAAAATTAAAGCCTTTGCTTTATTAATTGCATATGGGGCTATTAGTATTAACAAATTGATAGAAATTTGTGCTCCTATTCTTGATTGTTTGAAATTTGCATCATTAAGAAAATTTGATTTCGAACTCATAAAATTTTTAATCAACTCTGAATATATTGTTGATATTGGAGTTTTCGAAATGATGATTTTGTCTAGTGTGAGAGATAACTTAAAATGCAATTATGATACTTTTTTTCATATTAGCTATATAAATTTAGTTTATTCGGTCTATTCATCGGAAAATAACTTTATAGGGCCTGACAGCAATTTAATTATATATCGAGACGGATCTGTTAGTCGTGCGATTGATATTTGCTCGACAAGTCTTTCAGATAGACTAAATGATGATTTTACTTTAATCAATAGGGAAATTCAATTTTTGATTAACTTTTTTGAAGAAAATTGCACAGATAATGAAAGTGTTACAAAATTCATCTCAGTTTTACATTGCTTTTTCCTTTCTATGGAAAAAAATATAGTTGACACTGAGCGCTCTTGTTATGGAGATTACAACAATTTATCCTTACTTATAGAATTATTTAGGCGTTACGATTGGTTTTCAAAAAAATACATTCATAATTTGGTGGTTGCATATTTTACTCTTCATGATAAGTTGTCCGACTCTTTGAGTAACTTTGATAATTTTAATATTGAGGGCTATACAGCCTCAGAAGGAGTCAGATTTCTACCAAGTTTAGATGTTTTATTTCATAATTTGCAGAGGTTTCCTCTAGGTTATATTATAAATTTCTTTGATGAGGCATGGGAACATTTGGATAAAAATCTAAAAAAGAAAATCACTCTTCATATATTAAGAATTAGTTCTACTAATGTTATTATTTCTTTAATCGATGCAAATTCTAATTTTAGGAATAGTATGCTATGTTTAATTACGATGCTGATCAAGAAGTTATCCAAAGAGTCGTTCACAGAAGAAGACTTCTATATACGGTTTGAGGTAGGCAAAATTATTTCTGCTCTGGTTCGCACAAGGCCAGAAAATTTTGATAGTCCTTCTAAAGTTACTTTTAAAATATCTTTATTCACATTTTATTGCAAGTTTATAATGTTTGCTTCTAAACTTGGTTTGCTTAGAAAGACGAAGTCCAGTGATATTGAAAACGATGGTTCAGACGATTTTGAGATGCTTTTAAATGTGTTTCATTATCTTTTGTTTGAAAGAAATTTAAAGGATATAGTTGGGTTGTATGAGTATAGTTATCGTACTCTCATCTTGTTTAAAGGTAGTTGTTTTTCAAAGGATTTTTATAGAATTAGTTAAAAAACATTAAAGCAAAAGATGTTGTAATTTCTTTCAAAAATATAATTCTCTATCCTTTTCATATTTAGATAAATATTAAATTTTTATTCAAAATTAATAATTAAAGTATCTACTTTTTTTTATATAGTATAATGAAATTTTATAATGCATTTAGTCCGTAGGTGGGTATAAAATTTTTTTTTTTTTTAACACTAAACAAAACTGATATAAGGAAAGTTAGAATCAATTATTTTTTGGCAATTTAATTCAATTATGCAGAGAATAAACATTTTAAAAAAATTTTTATTTTAAATAAACTATCAGAATGGAAAGGTAGGTTCACAAAGATTTCATCAGTGTTATTTTTCACATAATAGATTTGTACATTTATAATAAAAATACATGCATACGTAATTATACAATATATAATACATTTTTACAGATAGGTGATATTCTGCAATTAGAATGAAAAAGTAGCATATTAATATGCTATATGAATGGTTAATTTTATTTCACTATTCGCTTTTGATGCGAATTTTGACTGGAGTATATTCCAGTTTTTTTTGCTTCAATTGTAATTATGATTTAGATACAATTTTTAACAGAATTATTTCTATAAAAGAATAATTTTTAGACCTATTTTAAGTTCTTTTTTTTTTTATTATTAATATGTATTCTGGTTTCCTTTTTAATATTATATTTTGAAGGGTCTTGATTATTATATAATAATTAAAGTTTAATGTTATTATAAGGATTACTATCTCTTTCTTTTATATCTTTATAGACTTATTAATATTTTTCATAGATTGGCTAATATTATATTTAAATAAATTTAGGTATTTTTTAATTTTCATATAAATTTCTACTATCTCATTGAATATCATATTTTTATCTGGGCTATTTAATATGATCACTTAATTAAATATAAATGTACGGAAGTTTTCTATTTGGAATTTATAATTGAAATAAGGGAACGGAATTATATTTTAAAATTGGGAGCACTATATTAAAACACTATTTATATTAGTAGAATTTGTGAAAAAGTTTTGAGTTTAGGATATATTTAAATTTATTTTGTTAAGCAAATGTGAGAAAATCATCACTAGCATGATACTAGTCATTAACTTATGGGTTTAATTGATCTTATTAAGAATTTAAAACAGTTTTAACTAAATAAAAATATTGAATTTGGCAATAAATAAAGCTAAAAATACTTTTTTATAGTCTCAGAATTTTTTGTTTTTATTTTTCTTTTAGATACAGCTTATAATTATTTGACACATCGTTGTTTGGTTATTTGTGGCATTGCATAAACATTGATTCTCAATTAATAATGAAGCATCCGCTCTCAAGTATATGAATTAGTTAATTAGTTTCAAATGATTGACATATTTTACAATTTACATTATTAGTTCATTATTAATTAGTTATATATAATTAATCTAATTATATATTTGCTTGTGCCACATTTTTTAAATAATAAGTAAACAATATTTTTCTATAAACAAAGTTATCTGTAAATCAAAAAATAAAAAGTTAAGCAGTATAACTGAATGCCTTAAACAACTCTTGTATTTTATTTTCTGCCTTTACCGTAAATCTATAAAGACTATCTAAGTGCTAACAGATTCTGAATTAATTTATTTATTTATTTATTACCTATTTACTAATTTAATTAAAAGCCAGATAATATTTGAAGTCTAATAAGAAAAATATAGATATATTTTGAAAAAAAAAAGAATAAAGAACTAGTCCACATTTTATTAATTAACTATAACTAGTGAAATTAGAAATTCCTTTAAATTTAAAATATTTTATTATACTTTGTATAATATAGAAGAGGATATCAAATAACCAGTCTTATAAATAAACAATATAGTACAGCAACTAAACATATAAACAGAAATAGTAAATGAATTATCTCTGACATACACAGTAATAAGTTCGTAAATAATGAAGTTTCAGAATCTGTTCCAATAACGTGTAGAAAAAAATAATCCAAGAACGTTAAAATAGGCATTGATAAATGGAAACACCCATTAAAATAAAAATTTATTATATACACAGACATTTACTTAAGTCTTAAAAAAAAAATAAATGGGCTTGATTATTCTTAAGAAAACTATCTTATAAAAAAAGAAATAATTAAGTGATAATCTTCAATACAAGTCAAATGTTCTGTTTAAAATACCATGTTAGATTTAAAGAAATAGGCAACAAAAGCAAAAAGTTTTCGTCAACAAATAAAAAAGTCATATTAAAACTATATTCTTAAATATAAATGTGAGTTTAAAATTGAGAAAAATGAAATCTAAAAAAAAATCTATTCTCCTGTCAAACTAAATATATATGTATATATATATAAGTAAATACAAATTAATAAGTACTTATATAAGTTACCAAGTTGCCAGTTAAGCTATAGCATCATTAATTAAACTGTCTTTCCATAGAAAAGATTTTTTGCCCAGGACTAGTCAAAGAAATTTTAAATTGTTTTACACAATGACAATCTGTAAGTTCAAATCAAAAACTTTATTATAGTGCATATATAATTTATAAAGCTAAAAAATATCGTTCTCCTACTGTGAATTACAACCAGCAAAAATCATTAATAAGAATAAGTTTTCTTTTTTTAGCTCTAGTTATGCATATATTAAAATTTAAAGATTGTTTCTAAAAATAATAATGTCAAACAAAATGTTTTAGTTTGTATAATAATTAAAATAATACTAAATCAACTAACAATATCCAAAATCTATAGAGCTTAATATAATATATTTTTCGAGTTTGAATAGCTAATAAAATTATTCTTATATTAAACTTATGAACATTATAACATTTAAGCTCTTCATTTAGTACAGACTAATATTATTTACTTAATCAAATATTTTTTCAAGACCTTATTAAATTTGCACCAACCAGAATGAAATTATAACAATCTATTTCTTACTAAATCTTATCCATGTTAATAGATATAAATAACTAAGTTTTTTTTTTTATAATGAGCTATGTCTAAATGGTAATTATCGCTATTCTTTATCGTATACATGTATATAACTCATTTTGCGCATTTCACCTAGCTTTTTTCTCGCAAAAAGTAGTTCATTCTCTAGCTTCAGTATTTCAACTTGTTGGTCCATTTCTATAGTTTTATATTCTCTTGAAGATAAATTTGCGTAATCTGTAAAGTCATTGGAATTAGAATGACCTTTCGATATTAACTTTTCAACTATTTTTACAAGATCTTTACAAGCAAAGTTTACCCCTTTAGAAGCTTGTTCCAGATTATCTTGCGACTTAGACATAAAAGATGCTTTTACTCGAGAAGCTGCAACCAATTGAGCAGTTGCCGATGTAACCTCATTACATACCACAACCATTTGCTCTAAGCTGTGAGAACCAGATATTACTCCATCAGCAAATTCGATTAAAGTATTTGTAGTAGATGCCGTTATTCTTGCTGCTGAAATCAACCCCTCAGTCCATCTACTATTTTTTTTATAAAAGGCAGTTCGAGAATCTATTCCTTTCCCATGAGATACGATCTCATTCTGTGCGATAGTTGCGGCTCTAATTAATAATGCTACGGCATTTGTAATAGTCAAGGCGGCAGCAAGAATAGAATCGTGAATTTTCAAATCATCTGCACTAATAGATGAACTCTTCGGTTTCGCAATTAATAGTTTCAATCTTTTGGTTGTGTCATCAATAGATCTTACAGCAGTATTTAGCTCTTGGTCTACTGTTTGAGAAATATTATCAGTCTGATTAATTAAAGTTTGCTCCTTAGATGAAATAGTATCTGTTAATTTAGATAAATCTTGTAAATGGATTTGTACTTCCGAAGCCAAAGTTATCACTTTATCCGTAACTTGCTCTTCATCAAGAGAGCTAATCCGATTTGAAAGAATTTCTTTTAAAAAATTCTCAGATAAGTAGGCAGTGCCATTCGCTAATTTTAAAAAAGCTTCACTTTTGCTATCGTCACAAAGTCTGATTACACCTTTCACATTGTGCAAAAGTTCAGATATAGAATCTGTAAATTTTGATGTGGTGCTTACTAATTCAGCCTGATCCCCTTTAGGCCCATCAGCTATTAAATTGTTAAAAGAAATCGCAAAATCATGTACCGCAGAACTAGTTACTTCAATCACAGACGAAATAAACGAAGGTGTTGAATTTAGATTTCCAGCTACAAGCGGTGAATCAAACCTTAATATAGCATCATGTATACTTTTTGCACCTGACGTTAATATAGAATCCACAATACCTGAAAGCTTTTCTGATTGAAAATCAGAAAAATCAAAATTATCTGACTGTTGAAGCTTTAAATTTCTTAACTCTAAGAGCGCTTGATCCATTCCCACCTTATAAACTTCCAATTCTTCTTCCTTTTTTCTCCGGTCTAAATCAGAATCATAATCCAATTCTTTCACTCTAGCAGATAAGTCGTCTAAAGCACGTTGCTTTTCTCGAATAGTTTCTTCAAGCCTGGCAAGTTCTCTATTATGTTGGGAAACGATTTGTGATATTTCAAACTCCTTGCTTTTAGTTAGCTCCAATACTTTCTCCTTTTCGTGCTTAAGTTCAATTTCTAAAGTGCGAGTTTGATTATTTTCATTTCCTTTTGTTCGCTCTAGTTCATATCGGGCTCTATCACGCTCACGAATTAAATCAGCCAATTCAATATTTTTGGCCTTCAAATCTCGTTCAATTTTTTCTTTTCTTTCAATTGATTCGTGCGCAGATGCAGCTTTCAACTGAGAAATTTTATATTTTTTCATTAAGTCCAAGTGCTCCTGTCTCAACTGTGTATATAATTTTGCAAGTGCCTCATATTTATTTTTCCACGTATTAGTTTGATCCTGTAAAGCTATAATTAAATCATCCTTAGACCGAATTTGATGAGAAGTTATATTATTAACTTGTTTCAATTCATATTCAAGTGCCTTTATACGATTATCATATTGTTGCAACAAGAGTTGATCATTTTCATATTGTCCACGCATTTCAAGAAGACTTCTTTCAAGTGTGGCAACATGCCCCTGAGTTTGGCTAGCAATCTGTTCTTGTAGTAATCTTTGTTCAGCAACACGTTGTTCCTCAGCCTTACGGGCTTGTTCTTTTTCAAAGATTTGTTGTTGTTGTAAAGCCATCTGCCTTTGATTGACCAATTGTTCTTCATGCTGTCTAGCTAACTCAGCTTGCTGTTTTTCATATTGTAATTGTAGCTGTTGCTGCTGTTGCTGTTGCTGTTGTTGTTGCTGAGTAGACCAGAATTCTGTGACAGGTTCAGGATTAAAAGAATCAGTTACTGCATTCGACATATTTGCTTCTGAATCAACTTTCTCAGCATCACTTGGAGAAGAAGTTAACTCAGGTCTTTGAGGCAGAGGAGGAGCTGGGTCATCGTCATCTGCAATAAACAAATTTGGGGCAGATTCAGGTAGGTGGGGTACCATAATTAAGCTTGTCAAATAACGCAAATTAGAACAATCATAATAAAATTCTCTCAGGCGATGATGTTGAGAATTGTATCGTTCTATCAAAGGAGAAATAGCATCAGGAGACTGAACAGTAGAGTTTAACGCACGTAACATACTTGTTACAAATTTAAAAATTCCATAACTTTCTGTCACAAGTGGAACAAGTGCTGCAATTCTACACTCATTTGAATGCCCTCTTCTAAAAGAGGCAAATATTAATTTTTGAAAAGAGTCGATTTCATCTTGTAAATTCATCAAATCTGAAATAGTTTCATAACTAAAATTAAATTAGTATATAATTAAAAAACTCATCAAAAATTATTAAGCATATATACCCTTCATTTGGATCATTTATAGATTTTAAACTTATATACTCTTTATATTCAAACGTGCCTGTATAATACTGATTAGCCATTATAATATAGGAGAAAAAAAACGAAATCAAAAATTACCATTAAATTCTACATGAGTACGATGAAAGTTAAGTTTTTGTAAAAGAAAGTCAACGTAGGCTTTGATTAAAGATGAATATCCTAAAGACAAATGGGTTGTTAGTAAAGTATAAAAGTAAGATGTATAACAGAAAAACAAAATAGTCTACTTATAAGTTTTCTTAAGTCTTTTTTTTTTTTCCTAAAAAAAAAATTCCAATTATGATATACTAAATTGTAATAAAACGCTTACCCCTTGAGTTTGAACGTGAAGTATTACGGGAACAGCTTTCTATCCATCCAATATTATTGATTGCTTCTTTAATTGCGGAATGATGGCCTTCTTGGATAACCTTATGTACTGTTATTAGTGCTTTAAAAGTCTGCACTTCGTCGGCTAAGATTGGTTGCAGTTTAAGAGCATTCCAAAAAGCTTTCGCAGAATGATGATCCCAAGTATAAATTATACAACCTTAATAATTAAAAACAATAAGTTAGTAAATTAAATAATATCTGTAAAACACAAAATATTAATATTATATACTTCTAACATGCTTTCTCTTTGGAGAAGTCTCGTCCGGGCTGGTTGCTTTTTTGATATTTACTGAAAGAGAAGCATCATTAATAGTAGATTTCGTATATGACATTTTAAATTGATTATATAAAGTTGCAAGATTAAAAATATGAATCGAGAAGAAACTACTACGATCTTTAGTTTTCAATTGCAACTTGTGCTCATTATAATGGAAAAATTGATAAATTTAAAGAAACGTTTATCCGAAATCTATACAAAACTAATATGTATAGTCATGGTAACCGTCATAGATTCAAAAAATACAATTTTCACAATTTGTACATTTTGATTAGCGTTGCTGGCGAGAGTTTTTGCCTAAGGACGGGACTAGTGTTAACGACAACAGAGCTGGGTCATGCCCTTAGGGTAAGACCAGGGGTCGACAAAATCGGATCTTCGGTTCTCATAGTAAATTTCATCATGTTTTCAACCAGGGTAATTAATTTATTATATAATATGATCTTTTTAATTACCTTACTAAATTATATGAAGATGTTGATCTTTTTTAATAGGACATCTCTCATTGTATTGTAATTATGTTTCTAAGTCTCTAGGATGAAGTTCGCAAGTAAATTAAATAAAATATAGTATAAATATATATTGAAGTGAAATTATTAAAGTAGTAGATATAATAAATATAATAAGTTTGTATGTAAATGAAAATGTAGAGGATAAAATAAGTCTAAACGCAGAGTGGAGACCATTAATTGATTCTTTAACAAAGTTTCAATTTCTCAGTTCCCAACAAGAAAAACAGTCTATAAGCTTTATTTGGAAGTATGATTTATTTACTTTAGTAACAGAAGATGGGAATAATAAATACTTCCAATGTAATTATTGTGAAAAAAAAATATTTAAAAAAACCGAAATTTTTTGGATATAGATCATTATATAAGCATTTAAATACACAACATAATATAACTAAAGATAATATTCCTGAGAATTTACATAATAATACAGTAGCATATTTTGAAGAAGATGTTAAAAAGGCACAGAAAGAAATGAATTATAGAATAATACATTGGGTTGTTTCAGAATTTAGACCTTTTGTTGCAGTAGAAACATCATCTTTTAAAAATTTGTTTTCGAGTAAGAAAAAGATACCAGTAAATTTAACTTCTTCTGCTACAGTAAAATGTATAATAATGGCAAAATACGACAAAAAAAAGAGTTCAGCTAAAAAAGTTACTACAAATTGAATGTATTTATATTTCATTGACTATCGATATATGGCCATCACCTTATAAAAAAAGTTATTTAGCAATTATTGGTTCATTTATCGATAGTTTATTTATTAGGCATAAATTCTTACTTGACTTTTTTTATATAGGCATTAAGCATACAGGAGAAAAAATATGTAATTTTATATTGTCTACTATACTTTTCTATAATTTAGGTGAAAAAATTATAAGTGTTGTGTCTTATAATGCTGCAAATAATAAATATGCTTTCAATTTATTATCCAAAGAATTAAATACTACTTACTCTAACAATTTTAATTATGTACATAATTGGGTGAGAAGTGGCTGCCATATAATAAACCTATTGGCAAAGCAGCTAATAAAAGCAATTGCTACATCCACGACAGAAAGTGACAACGAAAAATCTATCTTGGCTGTTTCTAAACTACGTGAGATAGTTTCTGTAATAAGATCAAAAGAAAGAACATTAGAAAACTAGTACACTACTAGTAAAGAAAATTTATCCAAATATAGCGGCTATAAATTTAACACTACCTCCATTAGAATGTGAAACCAGATGGAACTCTACTTTTAGCAGCATGATAAATATATGTATTAAAAAAAATATCATCAATAAATATTGGGAAACTCAAAAAATAAGAAATTTGTCTCTTAATATAGAAGAATGGAAGCTTATAGAAGAAATGGTTATTCTACTTGAGCTACTATTTATTAATTATTTACAAAATAAAAAAATATTTATTTAAAATTGCCAATGGTTCAAATGAATAATCAAAAACTATTATTGATTCTGCAGCTAAAAGTATAAAACATTTGGAAAATCACGTGACTGCTATTTCATCAACTCAGTTGATTTTACAAGCAAGTATATTCGATTTTAGATATAAATTTAAAATATTAGAAAAAATTTTTGATACAGCAATTTCTTAAATATTTTTAGTAAAACCGTATTTATTTCATTTTTGTATAACTCTGCTAGGAAACCTGTATATAATTCCATTGTGCGTTTTTACAAATAAAATTTTTTTTTATTCTATTAGAAGGAAATATTATAAATAAGTAATTAATGATTCATATAATAAGATAACTCAATATTAAATACCCGGTTTTCAATAATGCGGGCACAGGAAAATAGAGTAAAACAATCTTAGAATAAATTAAATTATATTAAATGAATTCAAGACAAGTAAATTAAAATAAAGTGAAAAAAAGAAAAAAAGAAAAATTTAAAGTAATCAAGTCAAATAAAAACTAGGAAAGTGTAATTCTTTAAGTTTAATAATAAAAAATAGAGTATAGTTAAAATGTAATAAATTGAAATAAACGTAGTAATCAAAACTAAAACAAAACAGAACAAGTTATAATATGCCATAATATAACAACTATAATAACAATAGTAATAAAAATATTAAGTCTCTTGTAGTAATATATTATAAAAGACAATAAATATAATGTTACTAAAATAATTGGTCCTCGTAAAGTAGAATATATATATATAATTTTTTTTAAATTTTTTTTTTTAAAAAAAAATATGCTCATCAATACTATTTTTATTTTCTTGTTATCATTTATGTATGAACTTTTTAATAAATATTTAAAAATATAAATAAGGTATCTTTGAGCACACAGTAATACCATAAGAAAGTACCTTATGTTGTACTTATTTTCGTTTATAATTATTTAAATTTTTTATCTTTTATATTTCTACTTATTTCTTTTTTTTTTTTTTTTTTTTTTTTTTTTTTTTTTTTTTTTTAAATTTTTTTTTTTTTTTTTTTTTTTTTTTTTTTTTTTTTTTTTTTTTTTTCTCTTACAGAGTTTATATACGAGCGGCATTGTTGCGAATTATTTTATTTTTTTTCTCTTTATGTATAATACTAATTTAAAATTAATTTCTTTATAAAATAAAAAATTCCCCCATTTACCCTTCGCTATCTATTGGAAATGCTGGAGCCTAGCAAACCCTATTTTTATTTTCATATTCTTTATTAAAAGCAAGTCTATTTATGCTTATGAATCATAAGCATTAACGTATATTCCTTTATTAATCCTATTGTTGCCTTGACAATTGTTAAATTAAAGTTGAGCGAGCGGTCCACAAATTCATTGTGAAACTACTAGGTTCAATATGCAACGGTCCTCAAAAGCAAAAAAAAGAAGAAAAATTTTCAATACATTATAAGACGTACATTTACTATAAAAATTATATGTAATAAACTATTTTATTACTAATATAATACCAGAATTCTTTGTGATGCTTCATACTTATTATGCTGCTTAGTGACGGCTTTTGAGGACTGAATAAGCGGCTCTGAAAAGACAGTGAAAGCCGTTGTTATGGAAAATAATGTAATTATTCAATTAAAGCAATTGTCTATTTATAAATATTTAGCTCAGAAACTTATTAATTTAAGATCGCTCTTTAGGTTGACTTTCTTTTCCATACAATGAACATAGATGAACAAAAAATTCGACAAAAAGAAAGAAATCCCTTTTTAACATGAGATGAGGCTCATTATGAACGAAATATTAAAATATAAAAAATAATTGTTCATGGCTTTTTTTTTAATTGTTTACAACTCCCTCTGTGTTATATTTCTGCTTCATTTTAATTTAATTATGTGATTATCCTTAATAGCTTTTTCTTGAGGACTTTTTCCTCGAATATAAAAGCTGAAAGAAGACACTTTTATCTTTATTTTTTTACAATTTGAAATATCTTGAACTCATTATAAGATATTATTTTCTGTTATTTACTAAATCTTTATATATTCTATATTTTTTAAATAAAATGCTTTATATAATATTTTTTCTATTATTACTTAAAGTAATAGCTGCACAGGATTTATGTCCCGATTATTGTGTTAGCACAGTCACATCGTTTGTTTCTAATACGTTAAGCTCATATTGTTCAGTCGTAACATCTACAATCACTGTCACCCAAATACAACCATTCAGTATTTCTACGACAACTATTTATGACACAATAACTCCTATTTCGACAGTGATGGGATGTACAGAATCATCAACGTCGTCGTTGCTAGATAGATCTTCATTTGAAACAATACAATCTGGTAGTTCATCTGTATCAATTTCATCAAGCACACCTTCTGTTAGTTCATCTGTATTAGTCTCATCAAGCACGCCTTCTGATAGTTCATTTGTATCAATTTCATCAAGCACACCTTCTGGTAGTTCATCTGATTTGGTCTCATCAAGCACACCTGATAGTTTATCTGTATCAATTTCATTAAGCACACCTTCGGATAGTTTATCTGTATCGATTTCATCAAGTACACCTGATAGTTCATCTGTATCGATTTCATCAAGCACGCCTTCTTATAGTTCATTTGTATCAATTTCATCAAGCACACCTTCTGGTAGTTCATCTGATTTGGTCTCATCAAGCACACCTGATAGTTCATCTGTATCAATTTCATCAAGCACGCCTTCTGATAGTTCATTTGTATCAATTTCATCAAGCACACCTTCTGGTAGTTCATCTGATTTGGTCTCATCAAGCACACCTGATAGTTCATCTGTATCAATTTCATCAAGCACACATTCGGATAGTTTATCTGTATCAGTCTCATCAAGCACACCTGATAGTTCATCTGTATCGATTTCATCAAGCACGCCTTATAGTTCATTTGTATCAATTTCATCAAGCACACCTTCTGGTAGTTCATCTGATTTGGTCTCATCAAGCACACCTGATAGTTCATCTGTATCGATTTCATCAAGCTCGCCTTCTGATAGTTTATCTGTATCAATTTCATCAAGCTCGCCTTCTGATAGTTTATCTGTATCAATTTCATCAAGCTCGCCTTCTGATAGTTTATCTGTATCAATTTCATCAAGCTCGCCTTCTGATAGTTCATCTGTATCAATTTCATCAAGCTCGCCTTCTGATAGTTTATCTGTATCAATTTCATCAAGCTCGCCTTCTGATAGTTCATCTGTATCAATTTCATCAAGTACACCTTCTAGTAGTTCATCTCAATCAACCATATCTTCTGATACTACTTCTGATGATGATGTGGTTTATGTCACAGAAACAGTTACTCATTCATCTACAACTATATCGTATTACACCACTTATATTCTTAGCACTACAACAATTTCGGGCGTTGAAGTTGTAACAACGTGTCCAGTAATTGTTTCAGGAGATTCAACTATCACGCCATTGCCAACTGATTCAAGTTCTGTTATTGCAAGTTCAGATGATTCTATATCTAGTTCAACAACTTCTGAGGATGATTACGATGATGTCTATGTTACAGAAACAGTTACTCATTCATCTACAACTGTATCATATTACACTACTTATATTCTTAGTACTACAACAATTTCGGGCGTTGAAGTTGTAACAACGTGTCCAGTAATTGTTTCAGGAGATTCCACTATCACGCCATTGCCAA
>JAJMCZ010000236.1:0-25509 GCA_030573245.1 Ascobotryozyma americana | reverse complement strand
AAAAAAAAAAAAAAAAAGTGAAAAATTGAAAAATTAAAATATAACACCAACTCCAGCTAAAAATAAACATGTATTTATTTAATACATTTTTAATAAGTTTAATCATATTCGGACATTCTTTGCAGCAATAGGAATAGCAAATGACAGTATTGGTGAAACAGCATGTAAACCTCCCACAAGGGCAACAGAAGTACAACCTATATCTAATTTTGGCTTTTCAGTAGTGGGCCCAAAATCTACAAAAGATAGTCCTTCTTTTAACGCTATGGCAATAACATGTTGCATCATAACAAAATATCCTTTTAAAGGTCTTGCAAGTGCATGATCTAAACCTTGGATATCTGAAGTTATAGTATCCCCTAGTCTGAAAAGTACACATGATGCTATTGTTTCACCATTAGCCTTAAGAAACAACAAAGAACGATCTCCTTTTGGATTGTTTTCTGCACTTCCTAAAGTCTGTAAGAACGTTTCATTAGGAGAAGAAAATTCTGAGGTGTAAACTCCTTCTGCACGACGATCAGCAATATTATGCCAAAGTTTCATTGCCAAGTGACATTCATCATAACTAAATTTTTTGGTTTCAATAACTTCACCATTACATGCTTCAAAAGCATCCATTTTATTTCTATATTTTATTGCTTTTAAATATTGTGCAAGAGTTTTATTTCTGTGTGGACGTAAATCTATAATATGAGTGGGTGGTAAAGAAATAGATCTCCATCCAGAAGGTTGAATAGCTCTTTCTGCAGTATCATGTTTATATGTTGGATCCAATAAAACTGCACATCGTTTTGATCGTGGTTGGCGAGAATTCCATTCAACTAAAGCTCGTAAAACTGCAGCACTTTGCGCAACTGGCCGTTTTGTAGACGTGCAATAAAATATTGAGTGTAAGAATGGCCAATGAAATCCTAATAGACCAAATCGAACGACAAGTGGTTTAAAGAATGACTCAGCACCAAGTGTTTTACGCAAAATAGTACCTATCCATCCATTGATTGAGCCAGTCAAATCATAATTTTCTATAGTTGATAATAAAACCAATGCTTCTGTAGTTTTTAATTTTTCTCTAAATTCCATTTCCATTTGAATCTCAAGTGAAGAACGCTCTTTAGAAGATAAAAGTGGAGTTTGAAACATACTTGAATTTGACTTAACATTTTTTAATCCCTTTTTAGCAGCTTTATGTGCTAGCCGTTTCATTTTATTTTTGGATATTTTTGGAACATCATACAGTAATGGATTATTAACATCATCAAGGTCATTAAAACTCGAGTCATTATGTACATCATTTTCATTATAAGCAGTCTCATCATTTGGCACATTGATAGTTATACATGCACTATCATTGCTATCTGCACTATTATGCATAGAGTTTGCATTTGTATTTGCATTTGGTTTTGAATTTTTATTTTTATTTTTATTCTTATTATTTTTCAAGCATTTATTATTCTCAGATGAGCAACATTTGCACTTATTGTTTGAAGTTATATCTGACTGAGTACTTTGTTTGTTATTGTTGTCATTATTATTATTAATATTATTATTGTTAATAGTTTGCTTTATATTTATTGAATTTGGATTTGCTTTCATTTCCAAAAATACCATCTTTTCTTCATCCAAATTAGACCATACTCTAATATTTTCATAAGTCTCATCTGTGTTGTATTTTTTAACGTTACTAAAAAAACTGGAAGGCCTTGATTTAGTAGAATCCTGTGGTGGAGTTGGCCTGAAAACTCTGAGAACTTTACAAGACATATTTGATAGTTTTGCTCTCGAATAGGCATTCATTAGTGACATTGCATTTTCACCATTAGGAGCACCAGGTAAACGTCTTCCATGAGCATTTATTAGTTTACCAAAGGCATTTATTTGTTCATCTGATAGACTAATAAGATCGAGTTCTTCAACTTCAAGATGAGAATTAGGCATGACTTGAATGTAGGATGAAGCAAGAAGAGAAATTAAAAGAAGAATTGCGCCTGTTCCTGCAAGAACGGCGTCAGCACGGAGAGTATCATGAACGTTAACAGATGCGTTAGCTACAGGTGAAGCAAAAAGAAGTTTTAGAGACCATCCAACTATAGCAATAGAAACAATAGTGGAAATTGAATAAAAAAGCATGAGATAATGAAGAAAGTGAGCGAAAACTGTGTTTATACGGTTTCGTTCACGGAGAGCTAAGCAAACAGCAAGGCACATTGTTGAGCATGCAAATATAAAAGTACCATCGAATTGTCCTAAAAGATATAAGGAAAGAAGTTTTGAAAAATGAATACTATCCAAACCATTTGGAGTATCAGGAGAAGGTGGAGAAGATGAAGGAGAATCATTTTTATTAATTGCTGAAGAAGAAGATCTTGATGAAAAATTTCTATTCATAACTATTAAAAAGATGGCTACAACTATTTGTAGGAAAGAGGAAAGGACTAAAGCGGAACGAGCAGCTCTATGTACAGGCCACCATGTTAATCTTGCAATTAAAACACCCATAGAGGCATCTGCAACCACAGCTATAGAGGAAAGAATTGTTAAGATAACTTCTTGACATTTTGTAACATTATAAGAAATTATTGGGAAACCATTTTTATCTAAATATTGCGGTAAATTTAAGGGATTACCATAAGAATTAACTGTAAGAATATAAATAGAGACAATTACAGCAATTAAAGAAAAGATACAAACAAAATGTTTGAGTGCATCTCTAAATCTTGGCCAAGGTCTTAAACCAGTTTTTAATTCTTTAGGAGTTGAAAGGACATCGATAAGAATAGAAAGTAGAGAAAAAAAAGCAGCAGACATGCCAAGGACTGCAGGTGGATAAACAGCTGGTTTCTTCAGATTAGGAGAAAGAAACACATGAGTTAACAGATTTGCAAGATTTAAAATAAATGTTATAAATGAAACAGCAACCAATTGTATGAATGCTATTGATCTATAATCAGTAGGTTTTGGGTTTAATAAAGCTTGATCTTTCGGACGAGAAAACCAATTGACAATCATTGGATGAAGGGTTTTTGTGAATAATTAACATGCAACAGAATAGGTCTGAGAGTGTGCGTGAATGGATGAGGTAAGGAAATATAAGGAAATATAAATAAATATAAATAAATAAATAAGTAATATAAATAAATATAGACAGCTAACAATATAAATATAAAATGATTATAATCGAATGAGTTAATAATAAATAAGTTATTTATTTATTATTCATTGAATGCGACAGTGGGGGAAGGGGGGGGGGGGATACAATTAGGTATAAAATGCGTAAGTGAAGTCTATTAAATGCGTATAAATTAAATTATAAATTTACCTATAATATATATAAAGCATATATACAAAAAGCATATAAACAAAAGCATACAATCATAAAACGCGTACAAAGCGTACAAAGCGTACACGCGTACAAAGCGTATAATAATTAAAAAAAAAGAACGCTTTCAAAAAATGCGTAGTGTGGTTTCCAAAAATAAAAGACAAAATTGGTGTTGGTAACTAAGAAAACCGTTAGACCACGTAAGCTGATTCGCAAGCCTGAGCAGAAAACCTAAAGGTGAGAAAATGAGTAAATAAATTAAAGTTTTTTTTATAATTTAATATTTAAGTTTGTTTTTCTATACTATTAAAGGTCTGCGAATTTCCAAACCTATCGATTTTAATAGTATTTAATATTTGATATTTTTTATTATTTATAACCCTTATCGACTTACAAAGTTTATAACTGAAATGAACTAAATGGACAGAAACTAACCAATATAATATAATTAACAGTTGGTTTGGATTTATCAAGGTGTAATATTAAATGCAAATGCAAATGCAAATGTAAATGTAAATGCAAATGTAAATGTATACTAATATTGTAAGTAAATGTGTTGTTCCTTATGCGCTATTTATTTTAAGTTGTATTTAATTACGTAGGATAAGGGAAAATATAAATAGAAATATAAATAAAATAATAAATAATAATAAATAATAAATAATAATAAATAATAATAAATAAAATAATAAATAAGAAATATAATAAAAAAATAATAAAAAAATAATAAAAAAATAAATAAAAAATAATAAAAAAATAATAAAAAAATATAAAAAAATAAATAAAAAAATTAATTTAAAAATACAATAAATGCAATAAATATAATATAATAATAATATAATAATAATATAATATAATATAATATAATATAATATAATAAAATACAATAAAATACAAATATAAATACAAAAAATACAATAAAATACAATAAAATACAATAAAATACAATATAAATTTCTAAATTCTAAATTCTAAATTCTAATTTCTAAAGGTAAAATCCCAGCCAAGCCTGCCCAGGACCAACCCAAGCAATTTAAAACCTATATATACAATTTAAACAACACAAGAAAATAATTACTATGTTAAATATTACTAACAGTTTACAAATAACAGAATGACAAGACTATAATTGAGTATCATTTGTCCCAACTAGAGCATTGTTATAGCAACATGCTATTTTTTAAGGTTATTTTTTAAGGTTATTTTTTATTCTTTTATTTTCCTTTCGGTTTCCTAGTAAGTTTAGCTTTTTTTCTCACTTTCGTATTGTATTTTAGTTTTTGTTTTTCTCTTACGCGTTTTATACTTAATAATTTTTTTTCTTTTTTTTTTGGTTGCCTAATAATTATACTTTTTTATTGGCTGTAATATCGGTGATTTTTATTGCCAATTATTCAATTGTAGGGTTTTATTATCATTATACTTATTTAATGCTGAAACAATATATATCACGTGTTAATTCATACAATGAACGGTTATATCGGAACTGAGTAATATGAATAGTATATAATAGAAAAAGTAAAAATATCTATATTTCTTGGCAGTTTTGTTTTTTCATTGCCGCAAAACCTGATTTTTTATAATTACTACGTATTACGTACATTTTTATTATAGTGTTGTGTTGTATTTATAATACTAGCGTTTTTATTAAAGGTGTTAGACTCAATACGCAATATATCCCTCATTTTAACGTGGTGCGTTGTTTTTTAATAGTCATTGTATATGTATTATAGTGTGTAGGTATTATAGTGTGAGGTTATAGTGAGGTTATAGTGAGGTTATAGTGTGAGGTTATAGTGTATAGTACTTTGGTTGTAGTATTTACATTGTAGTACATCACAGATTAATTCTGTCCCATGTTCCCTCCACAGTTTTACATCGTAGAATAACCTCATTGTTAGATCCCCAGACACAGTAAATTCCATTCTGTTTAGGCCCATTGTATTTTTTAACCATTATTGGATATATAGTACTACCCTTGGATTCGTATCCATCCTCATTAGTTCGCTCATTATGTTTATTCCCACTCGTTAATACATGTCCAATATTTTGTATAAATGTTCCAAATGAATATCCAACTTTCCAAACATAAATCTCAACTTCATCCTTTTTAATCTCAGATAACCCAACAAGATGTTTCCCATCAGGTGAAAATTCTAATCTTTCAATGTCATATAAATGTAATGCTGTCTCTAATGTGTTAATTTGTGTACCAGTATGTAAATCATAAACAATAATAACACCAGGTGCCCATGAAACTGCAAGTCTTTGTTGTTCACGATGAAATGCAATCACATTATAATATTTAAATAATTCATTTAAAAACTTTGAAATATATGGAATTAAGGTCTCTCGTTTGCTTATTATTTCATCTGCATTATCACTCTTCACAACAAATCTTCCTGATCCATTAATACTTCCATTCATAATAACAGCCCCACTTTTATTATTATCTCGTCTTAAACAACCGTTTACTATTCCATCGACAATCTTTGGAATAAAAACTTTCATCCCAATAGGATTTTTCTTCACAAAACTTGATAATAATTTAAACAATCCCATCTGTTCTTCAACACTAATATGAGCATAATTTCCCATATGATTCACTAAAACTTCAATTACAAGTGTCAAATCATATTTTGATATATTATACAAACACTCCCTAGTCTTTCTTCTTATCTCATTTCTCTCATTATTCTTATCTTCAATTGTTTCATTTTTATTATGAATACTTGAAACTGATGAAATATTCAATCGCAATATTATTTCAATAACTTGTACTCGATCAACATGATTTTTCAATACTTCATATCCAATACTAATAAGTTTAACACCAACTTTTCGTTCACTCCATTCATCATTTCTCAAAAAATCAACCACAAGTTTACCCCCTTTCTCCCGAATGTTTTTCACATACTTTTCATCAAATCTTTTATCTTCTTTTACATATAATGAGATTATAACAATCGATGTTACAGCATATGTAAACCTAAACTTGTCTTTTACCAAATAATATTCTTTTGTTTTAACACTGTTCCCATCTTCATTTATTATAAAATTATTCTTTGATGATGTACTGATAAAATTTTCAAGTTTTTCATATTCTTGTTCAATCTCCTGTACTGTCATGCATTCAATAATTTTGGGAACCAATATTTCCGTATTAAATTTTTGTACCGCTACACGTTCATCTAACCATATTTTAGCTGTTTCAAATATATCAATGCTTTTATACTCATCATCTTTTATGAAATTTCCAGTCTGTCGCATAATTTTATCTACGCAATCAATAATTATTTCTTTGCTACTTTTGTTCTCTTCCTTATAACCTGTCGCCAGCAAAATCATTCTTAATAAATGAGCACAAGTTACTAATATTCTGCACGTATATGAGCCATTAATTGTAAATAAAAATCCTTCGTTTCCTACATTTTGATTAGCATTTAACAAACTTAAATATTTCCCATAGAAACTAGTAATACAATTTGGAATAGCCATGTCTTCTTTATCAATTGTGTAGTTTCCATATAAAATATTTAATAAATCTTGAGAAAATGATTGTTTCTCAAAAAGTTTTTGTGGATATAAACATGTAAATATTGCAATCGCTTCATCAAGACTTAACTGAAATTTCACAAAATGTTCTTCCGTATTTGAAAAAATTGCGCTTAATTCTGAAAAAGGTGGTTCTAAATTGGCAGGATTACTATAATCATCATAAAATAAGGTTTTATGCAGAAATGAAATAACAATATATACATCAAAACCAAGTATATATCTATTCAAATATGATAAAGTAATTGTATTTGAATAATCTCGTTGTTGTCCTTCAATAAGAATTGATCGCAAATCTCTGCAATAATTTAATTCAAGATCTATCCATTCTTGATTCTCACTATTTGATTTTATTTCTTTATTCTTTTGCTTGCTGCTTGAAACAATTTCATTATTTTTAGGAAAATAATCATTAATTATGCTCAAGTTGCGTTTAATAGAAAATGGATCATGTTCTTCATGCTTTGTATGCATCTTTAAAAATGTTTCATCGTATTTAGTGTCGTAATCTTTATTATCGCTTTTTTCAATTTTACATACAGAAGTCTCCTCACCTGAAACCGTATTCCAACAAATTTTACAACCATTTAAATATTCAATCATAATAACACCAGTAGAATTTAAAACACTTAAACTTATTGGTATACTGACATCACCGGGGATGAAAAATGAAAGATTCATAGAAATCTGTGAAAGTTCTACAAGTGCTATCTCGCCATGCTTTGAAATAACCGCAATAAGCCCAGCCAAGCGGGAACCTGCCTCTGATGGTATAATTAATGCATCAATTACAGAGGAAGCAAATATTGTTAATGAATTTGAAATTATCCATTTATTTCCATAATCCTTTGTTAATGTATATATTTTCCCACTAGATGTTCCAATTAGAATTATTCCATTCTGATCATTTTGTTGAAGTGCTTGTTCTTTTAAGTAATCAAAATTATTCTTACTACGAGTAGTAGGGTTTGTTATAGATTTTTTATGTGGAAAAGCAGAAATAAAGGAAATATAAGCTGATGATTCATTTAAAGTTATTTCAATAGGGTTAGCAGAAGAAATACTAGGACAAAGAAAATCTTGTATGGAAACAATTTTTATGCTTGAACTGATTGCAAGAATATATTTATCACATGTTTTGGTAAATAAAAGATTATCATTTGTGTCATTAATTGAATAGTAATAAATTCTTGAAATTTTGTTTAAGTTATCATTATTATTAGCATCATGGGTATCATCATTAATAAAGCAGTAGCAACATGTATTATCTTTATTGTATAGTGACGATACTATAATTTTAGATGTTTGTGGTGTAAAATTTGCAGAATTGACTATAGATAAAAAATGTTTTTGGTAAGGTATTTGAATAAATTTAGAAGCAATATTATTAAGATTATCTATAGTAATGATCCAAAATTCCCAATTTGGTGTGTAAATTAGACAAGCATTTTTATCTTGTGAAAAGGATAATTTCAAACAACTATTACAACAAATAAAAAAAGAAGCATTAGTTGAAGCTCTTAGTTTTATATTCCAATTTGAATCAGAAGAATTATTATCTGTTGGAATTTCATATATACACCATTCCTTTTTGTATAAAACAATTAAAAATTTGTTATGAAAACAGATTGCATCTGAAATATCTTGCTTATTTTCAAATGAAGGGGTGGATTGTAACTTTTCAAGATGAATCTTATAATTAGATTGTTTTATAGTAAAGATTTGAGAATTCCCATTAGGAAATAATTGTAGAATAGATTTTTGATTTTGAAATTTAAACGTGGTTGCAATTGTCCAAGAAAGACAAGAGTTTTGTGTATAAAGTATGGATAAGTTTGTTGCGTTTATTAACACAAACGCACAAGACTGGCCCCATATGAGAGCCAGTGTGCTGATATTTCTGTTCTTGTTATTCTTAATACTGTTATCACCAACATTACCAACATTGCCATCAACATCGTCCAAGTTCTCATCGGTAATTTCATCCAAATCTGGGGATTCAAAAACATTTATACTTAAAATTCTGGAAATTGAAATAAAAGTTTCAGAAATAACAGAAAGAGTGGGCAAATTTAAAAGTAATAATTTTCCCTTTAAAGATGAACATAATAAAAATTCAATTCCTTTATTTTTAAATACACATAAAGAGGTAATTGATTCAAATTCATTTCCAATCTTTATAGTAGAAATTAAATTCAAATTGTCATTAAAATTCAAATACGATTGTAAAATCCCATTGGAATACCCAACTATAACACCATTAAAAAACCCTACGGAAACTGTGACAATAATGTTTTTATTAGTTGTATCAAAATAATTATTTTTACATATTTTATTTGTTTTAGAAAATAAAAATCTATAAGGACTATCCATTTTAATTATAACTTAATAATTGCTTCTATACGCATGTTAGTAAATAAACAAACAAGAAAACACTTGATACAGCAATATGCCCATATTATATTATATTATATTATATTATATGATATGCCATATAATATAATATAATATAATATAATATAATATAATAACAATTACAATTAATATTTATTATTATTGAAAATAACTGTCCCTTAATAACTTATAATCTCCAAATCACATTATATTACAAATTAATACCCATAACAACGACCAAACATGGTTATATATATAACAAGAGATAAATAAAGCATATAATAATAAACAATAATATTATACAATAATAATATACAACAATCAATGCTATCTTTTCCTTAATACAGTAAATAAAAATAAATTAAATTAAATTAAAATAAACATAAAATTATAATTAAAAATTAAAACAAAGACAACCATATTAAACCCAACTCAACCCAACTCAAATACTACAACTACACAACAGTCTTTAATTTAAATTAACTTGCAAAAGATAAATAGGAATACTAATAATCAGGTTGATAAATGTAAATGAAAATAATCATATTAAATATAAATAAATAGAAATAAATATAATAAATATAATAAATATAATAAATATAATAAATATAAATACATATAAATAATCATTATGAACCAATTTGCTTGCCAATTTTCGATTCCCAATTCAAACCTCTTTCAAACCCATTCCTATGATAGTAATAATCAGCTATAGCTTCTCTGATTTCTTGCTCACTATTCATAACAAAGGGTCCATGTTGAACAATAGGTTGCTCAAAATATTCTCCTCCAATTAGAAATAATCGAGTTTCCTGGATATTATTGTTACTATCATTCTTATCGGAAACTTCATGTACCGAAGAAACCTCAACTCCATTGTACTCATCCGATCTTTCCAAACTAACAAAATCCATCTCTGAAGCTAATTTACCTGAAATATATGCATTACCTTTTAATACATATACAAATGCATTAAATGTATTTGGTAAATCAATAAAAATGTTTCCATTTGTATTTCCATTTTCATTTTTACGTAATATAATATCAAAGAACCATACAGGCGTATAAGATAAATCACGTACCGATTTTATTCCTTTAAATTCACCAGAAATAATCCTTATAGATGTTGAAGCATTTTTATCCTCTATATGTAAATCTTTATTTAAAATATTACCATTATTATCAAGATTTATTATAGGAATTTCCTGGCTTTTTAAATCCCTATATCTTGGTTCACTCATTTTTAATTTTCTTGGCAGATCGACCCATAATTGAATACCAATAATAGGCAGTGGGTTACCATTATTATCAATTCTTTTCTTCATATCCTTAACTGGCATTTCCGCATGAATTATTCCTCTTCCAGCAGTCATAAATTGTAAATCACCTGGATTTAGTATTCCATATGATCCAGTAAAATCTTCATGCACAGATTGTCCTTCAAGTAAATAAGTAATAGTTTCCATACCTCTATGAGGATGATCAGGGAAACCTGCAGATGGTGAAAGCATAAAATTATCTAATAATAAAAATGGTGGGAATGATTTAAGTTTTCTAGTACCAATAGATCTAAAAACTGTACTTCCAACTCCTTCCTGAGTTTCTATAGCTTTAAACATTTTACAAACTGGTCTTGAAATCGACATTTTGTTATTATCTAGATGTTTACTACAACTACATTTAGAAAACAAGATATATAGTTTATTTATATTAAATATTTATTTATCTACTTGTAAGTTTTACTCTCATTACTAATTTTTACTAAATCCTTATAAGAATTATCAATAATTATCAACTAATTACTAAATCCTTATAAGAATTATCAATAATTATCAACTAATTACTAGTATCAAACATTATTAATACTTATTAATTATTATCAATTATTATCAATTATTATCAATTAGTCTTACTAAGAGATGAAATCGCTGAATTGCAATTTAAATTTACATTTGTCAGGGAAATCCTAGAATAAAAAATTAAAAGTAACCGCTACCGTAGAAGGTACAGAAATGGGACAGCGTCACAGGGTTGGAAATAGAATGTGAAGATTACTGCAGCAACGGAAAGTGGAATTTTATATTTTTAGCTATTTTTAAGCAATTCATTTGTAAAACGAATTACATAATACTTTAATCAGAAGTCTTTTTCGCAATGTTGCCTTCTTTTGCCTAAATAGGCAATGAAATGTGAATGCCCCATTTCTGTACCAACTACAGTATAATTTATTCGTATTAAGTAACTTCAATATATATATATATTTTTTTCTCGCAAATCCCATAATATGAGAATCACTTGATTACATTTTCATAGTAGCAGTAGGAACTCCCAATGAATAAAATATCTCATTATTAATTAATTAAACATAATATATTATTTTCGTAATATTAATTTCAGATTTCAAGTTTCATAAAAAATTAATTTTAGTATTTGCAAAATTTTTAAAATGATTTCAACTTCTTTTGTTGCTTATGTAGATTCTATTGCCGCTGATATGCTCTTAGTCTGAGCTGCTCTTAGTATCAGATACTATCACTGTATAGGTTTCTCTGATAATATTGGCTTTTTCTTATTCGATATCACAATCTATTTAATATTGTGCAAATCATCTACGAATGTTAAGCGATAATGACCCTATAGTTATATGTACTTAATTATTTATATTGATTTATCTAATTACTTGGCACTGCGGGTATTTGGAGCTTAAATGTGACGGAAAAGTACTTTTCTTATTCATTGCGAGAATAAATTGTTGCTGCTAAGGAAAGGGATGTTCTAGTTTCTATAATTTGCTCAATAAATATGTTAGTGGAGATTAGTACGCTAGAGGTATTAAGATATTTACACTACAAAATAATTTTTTTTTGGGATAAATTTGATTTTGGGTTTTTCATTTTCCTTTTCATTTCTTGCATATTCCTTGAAATGAATTAAATAATAAAAAATAATAATGATATATACAAAATAATAAGTAAATACTCACTTCTGTTTCTATTACGTACTATTCTAATTAATATAGTAGTAATTCTGCCTATTTAAGTGTATGATTTTATACCGTTACCATGGATACTGTTCGATCTACACAATTAATTTAATTTCAAGTCATTTCAATTAAAATGACCATCCATTATTAGCTACTGATTTCCCTCAATTTTTCTATTACCTCAATGAGAAGTTATTTAAATTATTATTTAAAATTGTTAGGCATTCCTGCTATTTCACAATACTCCAATATAAAATATTAAAAAAATGTATCTTTCAATCCTTTTTATTATCCATCTTCAAAATTTATTTTTTTCATGTTGGTCAATAATATTGCCATTTGAAAGCAATGAAATCCATGATGTTAACAATGATCAACATACTTTCAATTTAAATTCGCAAAATGAACGAAATATTCTTCAGTTGATATCATCTTCTTCTAATGATAATGAAGATATAAATAAATTAGAAAATTCTGAATGGTTAAAAATATTCCATTCAAAAAAGATTCCATCAGGTACTGTTCGTATTAAAAACCCTAGTGCACTTGGATTAGAAAATGTAACTCATTTCACTGGATATGCTGATTTTAATTTAAACACTAAGCATTTATTTTTTTGGTTTTTTGAATCTAGAAATGATCCAAAAAAAGATCCTATTATATTATGGTTAAATGGCGGACCTGGATGTAGTTCTTCAATAGGATTATTTAATGAATTAGGTCCCGTAAGAATTGTAAATTCGACTTATTTTGAAAAAAATCCGTATTCTTGGAATGAATATTCAAATATTATCTTTTTAGATTCCCCAATTGATGTTGGATTCTCCTATTCGGATATAAATATAGTTGTAGATTCTGAAACAGTTGCAAAGGATGTGTATACCTTTTTGGTTTTATTTTTCGAAACTTTCCCTTCATATAGACATCATGATTTACATATAGCTGGTGAATCTTATGGAGGACATTATATTCCTGCAATTTCTCATGAAATATTAAGTCATTCAGATCGTCCATTTAATATTACTTCGTTAATAATTGGTAATGGTCTTACTGATCCTTTAACTCAATATAATTATTATCAACCAATGGCTTGTGGTGGTGAACTTGTCAGTGAATATCCACAAGTTCTTAACGATGAACAATGCCTCGACATGTTACATAGAATGCCATTATGTACAAGTTTAATAGAATATTGTTATTCTACAAAAAATTTTGCTATTTGCGACCTAGCTCGTGAAACTTGTAATTTTATAGCTTATGAGGATTATTCTAAATCAGGATATTCCATTTATGATGTGACTGCAAATTGTACTGAAAATCCTAAATCATGTGATATAGGAGAACAAGACACAGAAAAATTTTTAAATAGAGATGATGTTCGATTAGCAATTGGTGCAGAAACCAAAGCGAACTTTAGTTTGTGTAGCGATAATGTATATTTTTGGTTTTCCCTCACAGGAGATTGGGTATTACCTTCTCAGGAGTTTATAACTGAAGCACTTGATATTAATATTCCTGTTCTTGTTTATGCAGGTGATAAAGATTTTATTTGTAATTGGTTAGGAAATCAAGCTTGGACTAATGAATTACCTTGGAAGTCAAAATTTTATTTTTCAAATAGTTCAACAAATCGTTGGTATGTAGGTAATTCACATGCTGGAGAAGTTAAAAACTACCAACATTTTACTTTTGCAAGAATATTTGGTGCTGGTCATATGGCTCCCTACTACAAACCTCGTGATTCTTTAGGAATGATTTCTCAATGGATTCAAGGTAATTATGCTTTAAATTTACAAGATTTGTAAATAGTCATAAATTGTTTAAATATTTCCAAGATAATTTAATTTCCATTTTTTTGATAAATTTTTTCTTCTAAAATCCTTTAAATTGTTGTTCCATGGTAAATAAAATAAATAAAAATAAAAAGAAAATAAAAATTATTATTTTGTATTACTCAGTTTGTTTCAATATTTTTATATTTTATTATAATTCTATTTTCCATACTTTATTAAAAATAAATTATTATTTAATTAGAAATTGTTAATTTTTATTTTTCCCAGGTGGCAAATATAATTGATGTTGCCTAATAATATTCTATCTATATATATAGATAGTAAAAAAAAAAAGTGAAAAAAAGTGAAAAAAAGTGAAAAAAAAGAGTTTAAAAATTAATAAATAAATCAAATACTATAAAACAAATTCAATGGCAAAATTCGTCGATGCTTTTTTGTTTATTTTTCACGTGTTGTTTGTTTATATTTTTTAAAAAAACCGGGTAGTATTTCGTATATATTCGTGTTTCTATAGTAATTATTTCCGCAGAATTCTTTATATTGTAAGTTACAACTGGATAAAAAATATTATTTTGTCCCCTACAGCAAAATCAATCACTTAATTGATTTGAAAATATGTACGTATGTTTGTTTGCATTTATAAGAAAGATAACTAATATTAAATGCATTAAATAATAGCAAATAGTTGTAATAAATAGTAAATAATAGTAAATCATAAATATTTATGTAATAAAAAAAGTATAAATTATCCAATGAAAAAAATTACAATTAACAGCTAATAGCAATAGTAATAAAAACAATAAATAAATAAATTACTAGTAATGCCATGTAGATCATTTAGATTGAGTTTTTTCAGCAGCTTTCTTATAACAAGGAAGAGATTGAATAGTATTAAGCCATTTGATAAGATTAGGATATTCAGTAGCCGTTATAAGTTTATGTTCAGAAGCAGCCTCAATTGGATAAGAAAGCATAATATCAGCAGCTGTTAAAGTATTTCCAACAAAATATGTATGACCATCTAATGTATTATTCAAATATTTAAAATTTCTTGTAAGATTAGGATTTAAATATAACCTTCCAACTGAATTTATAACTTGACCAATTATAGGACGTATAAAAAAAGGAGATGATGAATGCATTACATTAAAAATATATTTAAATGTTAAAAAAGGCATTAAAGTTCCTTCTGCATATTGTACAAAATATTCAACTGAATTTTGTGCATCTTCACTAGTTGGAAGCATAGTTGGATTACCAAGTTGTCCATATTTCTTAATTAAATAATTTACAATAAATCCTGATTCAACTAAAAGTTTGCCATCAGAATCACGAACCATAGGAAAATGTCCTAAAGGATGAATTTTAAATGCTTCAGGTGGAGCAATATGATCTTTTGTACGTTCAAATTCTTCAATTTTATAATTTAATTTAAGTTCTTCTAAAAGCCATGTTATTCTTTGAGCTCTTGAATCATTGAGCCTGTTTAATTAAGATATGTTAGTAGATATATTAAAAAATCAATCATAAACGAATTAAACTATCTACAAGTTTAATAAACACCAAAAGCCACTCACCAATATAAAGTCAATTGATCGTTAGCCATAATAAATATAATTTTTATTTGAAATAAAACACTAAAAAAATATCTTTAAATAAATAATATTTGTTAAAAGGTGGCAATTACAGTTATTTATATTAATTCGCTAAGCGCTCTTTATCTTTTATACAAATATTATAATAAAAATAATTAATAATACATCTAAAACTAGATTTTATTGGTTGTAATTACGGGCATCTCATCTCTGTTTAGATTACTAATACAAAAATATTTATCCGATTTATATATTTTAATTTATTTTATTTATATACTATGGTATTATACTTTTTTAATTACGTCACCAAGTACGCAGGAATTTTATTTTAATTTTTTTCTTTACTTTTTTTAATTATTTTAAATTTATTTAAATTCTTTTAATTTAATTTTAATTTTTTTTTTTTTTTTTTTGCCTTTTTATACAGTTTGACAGCATACCGGACGGTATATATACATAAAAATATAATACAAGTTATTTTTATTGTAAACATATAATTACTTTATAAAGCATCTATTATGATTCTATGTAAATACTGATAAAATATAAACATAAAAATAGTATCATTATTTGACATGGGTTGTTTTGTTTTATATAGATAATAATATACACAGGTTGGAATAGATTAATTGTATAATAAATGACATAGTAATAAAAATAGTAGTGTTGTAGTTATATCGCAGTAATATTATGAAATAATAATTAATCGTCTTATTAGTAATCTCATTTAAATTTTATACAAGTCAATAATATACTGACTCATTATAATATTTACTTTAAAAATCATATATACTTTTTGCGTAACTATATACAAACATACTCATTTATGGAACATCTTTATAAGTTTTTTTTTTTTTTTTTTTTTTTTCCAACTAAATCATGCACGGGTCAAATAAATTAAGTTTAACTCAACGCCGTATCCAAATAATTAAACCAGTATATTGATTACAGTTATATTTAATTAAATTTTCATCCAATGAGAAAAAGTGGTAGAGACCATGCAAGGAACGGAAAAGAAAAATATCCAATCATAATAAAAAAAAAAAGTGGAGACATTAAAACTTAAATAGATACTGTTAAATTTTTTTTTATAATACAATTTTTACAACCACTGTGCTTACTTATTTATGTATATATATTTAGATAGATTCGTATTCTTTTTTTCATATTCTATTTATTATACATATTTCCTATATTATAATAGACCCCTCATTTATTTATTTAATTATTTGTTTGTTTGTTCATTTATATTGTTACATTTTTATCCCCTGAAAGACGTTTCATATTAATCACATAGTACTATCACACATATATAATAATATTATAAAGGATAACAAAGAAATAATAACTAATAAAAAAAAGAAAATAATAATTTAAATAATAAATAAATATAAAACTAAAACTTGATAATAAAATATCAAATATAATCTGATAATTATTCGCTTAACTTGCTATTTCTAGTACAAGATACCTTCTTTGGAACATCCGACAAGAACCCTGTTGCTTTCCCCGGATATTTGATACCAAATTCAAGCTATAAGGAAAAGGATATTTAAAGAAAACAAAAAATTAAAAAAAATTAAAAAAACACACACACACACACACACATAAAATACAAAAACTAATCTTAATATTATAAATCAATCTACTTTCTCTGTCCTTTTCCTTCTTTAAAGTATTAATATTCTATTTGACTACTAAAAGTCTTTATAGGCCAAGAGTTTGATTAAAACTATTTCCTTAAAAAAAAGTGCCTCACTATAGCAACGGTACGATTAATTAAATATTTATTCAATTTTAGGCATCTCGGACTAAGCCGTTTTTCCCTTTTAATTAAATAAAAAAAGATTTATATTTTTCCTCCTTAGTAACTCAAATTAATTAAACTCTTGAGCTCATATATAAATATATATTTACACCTTTGTAACTCATCTCTGTTTGATTATAAAAAATAAAATAAATAAATAAATAAATAAAGAATTGTTATATAAGAAATCATATTTATAAGGAATATTTTTGATTTAAATAAATAATAAAATTAAATTTTATTTATTCCAAAGAATTAATACTTATTAATAATTATTCACACACTAAGAATTAATTATTAACAATTTATTAATTTTCTTGTATTTAATATATTTCTTGGTTTTTTAATTATTTAACTATGGGTTTTAATTTAAATTTTAAAAAAAAAGAAAAATCTGATTTATATAATAATACAAAGGATGATAAAGTTATTACGTCAGATTCAGTTTCAGAATGTAATTCAAATTTATCAAATATCGAAACTGATGTAGATGCATTGAAGGAAAGAAAAAAAAAGAAAAGGAAAAATTTCTGGGCTATTGGAGCAACCGGAGCCGGTTTATTTTCTGATGGTTATGTTAATAACGTAAGTGGTTGTTATTGTTAATAATTATTCTATTGGAGTTTTTATTTTATCGTTTTATTTTATTATTTTGTTTCATTTTCCATTGATGACTTGTTGCTAACTTTTATAGAGTATTTCAGCTACTAATACATGTTTAAAACGTCTTTATCCAAAAGAATATGCTAGTTCAAATGCAATAAGTAATGTTAGTGCTATTGCCTTTGTTGGAACTGTAATTGGACAACTCACATTTGGATTTCTTTCAGATTATCATTCAAGAAAATCTGGAATGATCATTGCTTGTATTATCTTAATTGTTTTTTCAATATTATGTGCTGGTGCATGGGGTAAAGATGGAAGTATATATGGAATGCTTGCTGCTTTAACTGCTTTTAGGTTTTTTTTAGGTATCGGGATAGGTGCGGAATATCCAGCCGGTTCAGTTGCTTGTGCAGAATCAAGTGTAGAATATAATAAACATACACAAAATAGATGGTTTATTTTATTTACAAATTTTATGATTGATATTGGTTTTGTTGTTTCTTCTTTTGTACCTCTTGTCTGTGTTTGGATATTTGGTCAACATAATCTTAATCCTGTTTGGCGTGTAACTTTAGGTCTTGGTGCAATCCCACCTTTATCGTTATTTTATTTTAGACTTAAAATTGATGATTCGGAACTATTCAAAAAGAACCAAATTAAACGTTCTCAAGTTCCTTATGCCCTTGTAATTAAATTTTATTGGTGGCGCTTATTACTTATTTCACTTTTATGGTGGATTTATGATTTTTCCGCTTATGCCTTTGGAATTTATTCATCATCAATTCTTGTTGGATTAGTAAAAGATAATTCAATAATAAAATCATTTGGTTGGACAACTGTTATTAACTTATTTTATATCCCTGGTTCCTTCCTTGGTGCTTTTGCAAGTGATGCTTGGGGTCCAAGATATACTTTTGCTGTTGGTGTTATTGCACAGGCTGCAATCGGTTATATAATGGCTGGTGTAATTTCACATCTTAAAAATTATGTCGGTGGGTTTGTTGTGGTTTATGGAATATTTCTTGCATGTGGAGAATTTGGACCTGGTGATAATGTTGGTTTATTAGCTTCTAAAATGTCTGCTTCCGCGGTACGTGGTCAATTCTATGGTATTGCTGCTGCTATAGGGAAAATTGGTGCATTTGTGGGTACTTATGTTTTCCCAATAATCCAAAAGAATGCTGGTGGTGAAGATACCGTTAAAGGTTTACAGAATCCATTCTGGGTTGCTTCCTCTTTATGTGTATTTTCTGGTATTATTGCTGCTACCCTTTTACCTGAAATGAATGCAGATAGTGTAGCCAATGAGGAAATAAGGTTTAGAGAATATTTAGCTGCAAATGGTTTTGATGTTTCTCTTATTGGTGTTCCTCCGTCACCTTCAGTGTCAGATGAGGAGGGAGCTGGTGTAATTGACAATAAAGAATCTCCTGATATTTCTACGGAAGTTATTCATTCAAAGGATTCTTCTTCAATGTATGATGCGAAGACATGATACATTTCTTGTCTAACAACGTATGCTGAAATATATTATATTTTTTTTCATTTAAGATGATTTTATTTAGATATATAATGTTTATGATTGTATATGTTTAATTATAATATCTTTATAATCATTTTATAATTTGTATTGTTTATCTTTTGTTTAAGTTTGTATTTGGTATGTATTTTTTCTTCTGGACTCCTTTATTCTTTTTCTTTGTTTCAGTATGTATTTTTTATGTGTCTGATATACTCTTTGATAGTATGTGTAATATACGATTTTATATAAAATAATAAAAAAAGATAATTATATTTTAATTAGTTTATTGAATCTGGTTTATGATTTTTTTTTTTAAAAAGTTTTAGTTAAATAATAACCCTTACATGTCGGTATTTTTTATTTCGCTATCGGAATTCTTTACGTTGTATTTACGTTATTTACCTATATACGTATATAAGTGTAAAAATCTTGATAAAACTTGTACAGTATTTATATTTCAAGTTTTATATATAATAATTTTTTTTTCATAAATAATATATTTATTCTCTATTCTTGATAATATGTGTTACTATTTTATTTGATAAAATTTTCTGATTCTAAATACTTGTTTATTACAATGGAGTGAGTGCTATATGAAAAGTCAACACAGTACCACCGGTAGATTAAAATACTCCATTTCTACCATGGAAACAACCAGCACCGGTATTTTTTAAAACCATGCTATAACGCGTCCGTTGTTATAGAGCATTGCTGTGTACACCGTTGTTTTATAAAGTCTTTTTACAATATATTAATCTAATAGTGTACCACACTGTATACATACATCTATTATTATTTACAATACTTAAACAATGAAAACTAAGTAGAATATATTGTTAGTTATATTTTACGAAGATGTACTATTAAAGTTAACATATATAAATGAGTATTAAAGAAAACAAAATATAATTATAACACATAGTCATGGCAACCACAAATACACTTTTCTTACAAACATAATAGATAAAACTAATTATTACAAGAGCGTATAAGTTTATATATTTAAATATTTCAAAAGAATAAAATGAAACATTCATATGAACAAGAAAACACACACAAGACAACATGCACAAGTAAATAGATACATGTAGAGGACAAAAACAAAAACAAATAAAAAATGAAAATGAAAATTATAGTTTAGGTACTGTACTGGTGGTATAAGTATAATTATATGATAATATACAAATAAGATGTTGTTTAATATCTGAACATACATTACCATGGAAACATTGATTTACATTCTTCTGGCATCCAGACAAGACCCCAAGACAAAAACAATAAATAAGTTTTTTAAATAAGTTATTTTAAATAAGCTATTTATCAGGTTAATCATAAAATAAAAAGATATTAGATAATTGTTTTATAAAAGTGATCTTCAAAATTGATCTTCATAGTTATTATTAATTGCTCTAAATCCAATTGGATACAATGTTCTTTCAGTTAATAATAATAATAAAAATAAATAAATAAATACGTGTACAATTACATACCATGCAGGCTATCATATTAAAGAGTAAACGGAAAGAATGTAGTGGTTATACAAACAACCAATAGACAATAAAACAGTATGTATATCATTAGATCTATATATATATATATATATATATGTATGTATGTATGTATGTATGTACTTATTTATTTGTACCTAGTACCCATCATATGCATAATACATATGCAAAGTAGAATCACGTGACGCATACCAAAGTACTCTGCGTTCAGTATAGTTTATAAAAGAAAAAGTAGAATAAGGGAATTAATATGAGTATTCTTTACTGCTTACACGACGATTTGTTTTTATTATATATTAGTCAAATAAATAAAAAATAGTAGAGTGCATTTAAGATATTTTTTTTTTTAATCAAGTATTTCAAACACGTAATATAATTTATAGCTTTGAATCAATATACACATAAATAACTAATACGTACACCAAAATATAACCACATAATCAAATGCAGATATAAGATACAATACAAGAAAATCAATTCTGAAAAGAAAAAAAACCGCGATTAATAAACTATAATCATATAAAAAAATCTCAAACACGTCCTTAATTAAAAAAAAAAACGATCATCCAACCCTTAATACTATAAGTAATATAAAAATATACACTCTTTAAATGTAAAACAAAATAATAATATTAAAATGACTACTAGAAAAACTTGTGCATGAATTTTACAGGTATGTACATGCAATCCAAGAAATTTATGTAAATAAATGGTTATTATTTTACAGGATATTTTAAAAGGGGTTGGAATTGTGATTACCTAGGGCAATTAATAAAAATAGTACACTAGTACTATCAATAAACCCTAACCCCAATGACGTTATAAAATACAAATATACCAAACAATATTCGCGGTTGGTTGGTTATAGGATTTTTTACAGTATATTGAGAAAAATGGGGTTAAATGAATAAATATTAATAGTATAGTAACAGATAAATAAAACTATATAAAAATAGTTAATTAGAATAATATGTTATTATTTGAAATGTATTTAAATATAGTTTTTAATATATATATATATATATATTGCAGATTTTTTAAAGAATAAACAGCAAAAGTTAAAGCCAACCCCAACTTCTCTTTTGAAGCTAGAGACAGCAACTAATGAATGAAATACCAGCTAATTAATTAAATTTGAACGGAATGAAGACAATAAAAACAAGTTACATAATTATTTAATAAACATACTTCGCAATAAGTATACATTCCGATATATATTAATAGAAAAAAAAAAAGTGAAGTGTAAATGAGATTATGGAGCAATAAATAAAAATATTAACGACAATTTAAATAAAAAGTGGAATAAAAGTCAATAAATTGCTTCGCTCTTGAGATAGTATGATCGTATTATTGACTTTATGTTAATATTTATTTCCGGTTTTACATTTAAATTTTTCTTTTGTAAATAATAATAATTAGTTGTGTAGATGTGATAAATATGTATTTAATTTAAGTAGAGTGTATGCTTTGTTTCCAAGAATGTGCAAATGCAACAGATATAAAGGTAGTTGGATGGACAACCACGTTGCTATACTCTAAGAGGTTGGCTAAATTTAGAGGTGGGAAGAAATTTGGAGTTATGACTTATTTGTAAATATAAAATTTGAATAATATAATAATTTATAAAATAAGATTTTCCTTAATAAACATGAAACATAATAATACCAAGACGACAAACAATAAGCACAGGGGGACGTATTTTGCATATGATTTTATAATGTAATATATTTGTTTTAATTTTTTGTTATGTACGTATGTAAATATGTATATAGAGAGATATAATGAATATAAAAAGAATGTGCCACGCCAGTTACCATGGAGACCCATTCACATTACATAACACAAAGGATAGCCTTAGCAGTATTGACTTCGCCACAGATACTATAGTTGGCTGGCAGTTGCAGGAGTGGAATAGTAAAAAGAAGTATTAGTTAGAAATGGAAACGAAATACAGAAATAGATAGACATAAATGATTAGACAAATAGTTAGAGATAAATAATTAGACAAATAATTAGAGATAAATAATTAGACAAATAATTAGAAATAAATAATTAGACATAAATAATTAAACATAAATAATTAAAAACAGTAGATGTAGAAGAAATAATAACACAATATAATAATATTAAGATAATTATACATCGTGAATGTTATCGTCACGACAACAAGAATTGAATTAGAAAATTTAAAATATTAAGAACCGATGAATTTGTTAAAAGATAAACAAACAAACAAAACAACTAAAACCAAACCCTTTCCAGAACCAATAAAAACGACCGAACTTGTTTTAGCTAAAGACAACCCCTGCCAAAAATAGTAATAAATTATAAAAAATGCGTGTCTATTTCCCAGGAAATTTAAAAATCATTTTCCCAAAATCTTGGGATTTCTTACATTTTTATCCCTTTTTCCTAAACTGTAAATTTTTCTTAATACTCGTAGTCAACGCAGGAGAAAAAAAAAACACTTGTACATAAGAAATTATTAAAATATCATACATTTATTACTAATATACACCTCGAATTTTCCTGAATTCCTTTTTTTTATTTTATGTTTTTATTTATGTGTTTGTTTAATAATTAATTAATTTATTTTTTTCTTTTTCTTTTTAATTTATTTATAAAAATCCATATTTTCTATTTTTCAAAACATTAGCTCACCCAAGTCTCTCCTTTAATTTTGGTTTTGCTTAAAAATTGTCACAAGTTTTATTATACCGTATAATTTATACTGCTGTTATTGTTTCATTTATTGGTTTATCTTGGTAAGTGTGTTAAAGAAAGTATAATACAATAAAATATATTTAATAAAAATATTACTATACTATATAAATTATCATTGGACCCTGATAAATAGTACTATAATTTATTGTTTTTTTTTTTTTTTCCCTTTTTTCCTTATTATTTTTGTTTTATATAAAGGCATTATATATGTGTATGCGTATATATACACATATACATATATATACATATATACATATATACATATATACATATATACATATATATATATATATACATATATACATATATATATATATATTTATGCATTTTTGCCTTTAAACAAATGTAAAACAATAACGCTTATTGTTGTAATAAAAGCTAACATTTAGCCTGAATCCCTCGTTTTTTTATTTTCCCATAGTAAATTTAATTTTCTCAAAAACGTTTCAAGTGAAACATAAGCAGAAAAGGTGAAATTATTTGTATGATATAATATAAATTTATACATTTATATGTAAAACAAGATTAGTTGTATTATAATAAATTTAGGAAAATAACATTTATTAAAATAATACAAATCTAATCGAGTTTTATATGTTGTATTTATATAAAAATATCACAAACCTGTTTTATACTTTAATATCATAACTAACATTATAGTCAAATTTAATTATTTTTAAATAGACTTTTCATCATTTAACATTAAATTAAATTTGTATTTTTTTTTTTTCTTTCCTTTCTTTTTCTTATTTTTTCCAAAATGCGCTGGACGCTTTCTTCCTCTACTATAGCTCTTATTTTATCATTATTAAAAGCTCGTGTTGCTTCAGCTGGTTGCACATATGACGCAGGTTATTGTTATGCTAATGCTGTAGATGCTATAACTTTTAATAATGTCGGTTCTTCTGGTTCTTATAATGACGTAGTTCTTATAGAAGAAGATGGCACTTGTAATTTTACAACTTTTGCATTTTCAGGAAATATGGCTCCTCTTAGTGAAGAACTTTCAATTCATTTCCGTGGTCCAATAAAAATAAATCAAATTGCAATTTATTCACCCTCTTCATCAAATTATAAACGTTCAGAAAATGACCAAGATGAATCTGAAATTGATATTGAAGATGAAACTGATTGTTCAGGTAAAACTGCTTTACGCCGTCGTCATTTACATCATGAACATAAACGTGAAGCTGCCGTAGAAACAATTTATACAACAGTTTATGCACAAGTAACTGCAACTGCTTTTAGTCAGAATAGTAATACCGAAAGCAGTAATGATAATAATTATAATAATAATAATGATAATAATAATGATAATAATAATTACAATAGTAATAACAACAATAATGATGCAAATGAAGCTGCTCAAATTCAATCATCGTCTTCATCTAGTTCTCAACCATCTTATGTTCCTCCTCAAGTTTATTCTCAATATTCATCTTCTTCAGAAAATAATTTAAATATAATTCCATCTTCAGAGCCTGTTTATCAAGTACCATCTTCATCATCTTCTTCGTCTTCGTCTTCTTCTTCGTCTTCGTCATCAGCAAGTCCTGCTGCTAGTTTAAATTCTGGTTCAACCGGTTCTTCTGGAGGAGCATGGAGTAGAGTTGGATATTATAATTCTGGTTCTGGTTCATCTCAAGGTGTAGTATTTTTAAATAATTTAGGAGGTTCAGGTTCTGGTGTTTGGTCTTCAT